>JXCR01020031.1:33602-61608 GCA_002079205.1 Phalaenopsis hybrid cultivar
GTTTCATTAAAATTAGATATATTTACAATTTCAGTTTAATAAATAAAAAAATATGCTTGTTGCCATTTGCTCATCATCTCTTTATCTTTTTCAATGTCATCATATTCATCATATTTACGATGCACCCTCCATATCAAATTTTGTGGTGGTTGTTATTTCATATTTTCTTGTATAGATAAATATTTATATGCAAATATAGTGTTTTTGTTTTTTATTTTCTAATTAGAATTAACCTTTTCAGTTTTGCATTAATAACCAATGTTATGAAAGTCAGACTAGATATTGAAACGGTTAAAGGAAAGGTGCAAGGTTGAATCGGGGTTAAATCAATCGGATGACTTAGTAAATCATAAATGTATTTAATAATGATAATACTTTTGATTTGCATGCCACTCAATTCCTTTGTATTTAAATATCTAACTAAAATTCAATTTTAACATGTTATTTTATCTATGTATGCGAACTACAATTTCAGTTTTAAAAATTTAAAAAGTGATATGTTTTATGCGAGATAAATGATTTTGGTGGTTTAAATGTGAAAACATAGAGTTTAAGTGCTAGATATGTAAATAAATAAACTTGGGTGGTATCTACATAAATTGAGTTTCTTTGTTATACTAATGTTTTTGATGTGATACAAGTGATTTGGGTTGTATAAATAAAAAAAATAGAGTTTAGGTGCTGGATATGTTAATTACATAAAATTGGGTAGTTTGTATGTAAATTGCCGGGTTGTTTAAATAAAATTTGGTGTTAAATTGAATTTCTTTAAAATAAATTAGACTTTACCTTTTTTTTTCTTTAATCCCACATCACAAAACAAACAATTAATTTAAAAAAAAAAACCTGGCATGGTCCATGTATCATATGAACCAAACGATTTTTTCCGATTCGTCGGTTCAAGGGTTAAACAACCGGTTCAATCAAGTTTTCGGTGGTTCTATGCGGGAAGGATTTTTTATGCGAACCAGAACTAGACTTATGGTTGGTTTACAGTTGAAACGAAAGGTCCGATCCGATTTTTTAAACCTTACAACAATTATATGAGCGAGCATCGCTATAATTGTCTATTCTTTTTCTTCTTTTGCATTGCTTGGAAGAGCTTTATTTTTGTTGGTGTTTTATTCACTTCTTTCTACAGATAATTACTCTATAAATAAGAGTGTTTCCATTTTAATGATTTACCTTCAGTTGAGAAAATTAGGGCAAAGAAAAATAACAATCGACACAAATCCAGCTGAACACAAAGAGATTTAACGAGGTTCGGGAAAGATGCCTACGTCCTAGGGAGCAGAGCGGAGAATTCCTTTCAATATTCATAAAAGATGTTACAAAATAGAGGAATGTCTCTTGATGTTACTAACAGACCTATTAATAACCCAAAGAGTAAACCCTAAGTATAATACATAATTACAACATTGCCCCTGTACCGTACCGCGGGGCTTTGCCCTCGCACCCCCAACCCGCGTAACTTTCCGATTTGGGCAGATTCTTCCGCTCGGCTAGGCTCGGCTCTGCTCCGCTCCGCTTCGATCCATCGTCTGTCCCTATATGGTATATGAGCCATGCCATAACAAATCTTCACCTTGGCGAATATCCAGCCCCTCAGGAGAAAAGATATCTGGGAGTTACACCTGCACCACTGTGGGTTCGGCCACCATGCTTCTCTAGCAACTGCAAATATTTAACAAGTCCAAGCAATGTAAGAACTTATTGATAGTAACTGACTTGGTCAACATATCGGCTGCATTCTCATCAGTATGAACCTTCTGCAACAGTATCTCACCAGAAGCAATCAACTCTCTGATCTTGTGATACCCGACATCAATGTGCTTGGATCTCGCATGGTACACCTGGTTCTTAGCCAAATAAATAACACTCTGAGTGTCACAATGCAACTGAACTCCACCTTGCTCAACACCAGTTCCTTTACTAGACCCGTAAGCCATATGATTTCTTTAGCAGCTTCAGCTACTGCCATGTACTCAGATTCAGTTGTAGATAATGTCATAATTGACTGAATTATTGATTTCCAACATATAGACCCTCCACCAAGGGTAAACACATACCCAGTTGTAAACCTTCTGTCATCTAAATCACTAGCATAGTCAGAATCAACGTACCTCACAACTGAAGGATCATTCTGCTGACTGCTAAAAATAATTTCATGTCCTACATTACCCTTCAGATACCTGAAAACCCACTTGACTGCTTCCCAATGTCGCCTTCCAGGTTTAGCCATGTATTTGCAGACTTGACTAACAGCATGAGTCAAATCAGGACGAGTACATACCATTGCATACATCAAACAGCCAACTACACTGGCATATGAAACCTTTGCCAAGTCTTCAATTTCTGTATCTGTCTTAGGACACTGTTCTGAAGAAAGCTTAAAATGATTTGCCAAAGGAGTGCTTACAGACTTTGCTTTGCTCATCTCAAACCTATCCAACACTTTCTCAACATAGTCTCATTGAGATAAACATAATCGTCTTGAGTCTCTGTCTCGATGAATCTCCATTCCAAGTATCTTCTTTGTAGGACCCAAGTCTTTTATGTAAAATTTCTGGTTCAATAGAGCTTTCAAACCACAGACATCATTCATATTCTTTGTAGCAATCAGTATATCATCAACATACAATAGAAAAATCATAGAATGATCATCAAAACTCTTCACATAAACATAACAATCATACTCACATCTCTTATAGCAAATCTGAATCATGTAGGAGTTAAACCGTTTATACCATTGTCTTGGAGACAAATTCAACCCATACAACGATTTCTTTAACCTGAAAACCAGATGCTCCTGTCCAGGTTGAGTGAACCCTTCTGGCTGCTCCATATAAATCTGCTCCTCTAAATCACCATGCAAGAAAGCAGTTTTAACATCCATCTGCTCCAAATGGAAACCCAAATAGCTACTAATGCAAGCACTGCCCTGATTGAAGTATGTCTGACAACTGGAGAAAAAATTTCATCATAATATATCCCCTTCTACTGTGAAAATCTTTTTGCTACCAGTCAAGCCTTGAACTTTTCCCTTTCTTTTTCTGATACTGCTAGTTTCCTTTTGTAGACCCATTTGCATCCAATAGCTTTCTTTCCCTCTGTAAGCTGAACTAGCTAGTGATAGCTTCTTGAAAAGTGGCTGGATCATCGCTGCTGATGATAATTGCAAAAGAGACCAAGTCTTCATAACCTAATATGTTAGGAGATCTTACATTGGTGGGTCTCTGTCTATCTCTGGCTAGATTATAATTATACAGATCATCAGAAATAGAATCACCAGGTGCTAGATTTGAACTTTCACCTCTCTCAGAAGCTACTGGCTGTTGTTCTAAATCCATATGCACTGCATCTGAACTGGAACTCTTCTCTGGCACTTTTTCTTGATTCTGCTGTAACATAAATTATTCATAAAAAACTGCATCTCTGCTGATCACCATCTTCTTTGCAATCAGATTCTAAAACTTGTATCCTTTCACGCCTTTCTTATAGCCCAGAAAGATTCACTTCTTAGATTTTGAATCAAGTTTTGATATTTCATCTTCAGGTACATGCACATAAGCAAGACAATAAAAAATTCGTAAATGATCGAATTTAACAGGATTACTTGTTCATACCTCTTCTGCGACCTTGCCACTCAACAATGCTCGAGGTGATCTATTGATGAGATAGCATGCCATATTCACAGCTTCTGCCTAGAAACTCTTAGGAAGCCCTACATTCAGTCTCAAGCACCTTGCGCTTTCAGTTAAGGACATGTTCATCCTTTCTGTCACACCATTCTACTGTGGTGTCTTGCGCTCTGAAAAATGTCTCTGAATTTCATGCTCTTCATAGAACTTTTGAAACTGTGAATCTGTGTACTCTGTGTCATTATTGGACCTCAAATACTTCATCTTTCTGCTAGTTTGGTTCTCCACCTCTGCTTTCCATAGCTTGAATTTAGAGAATACTTCAGATTTCTACTTTAAGAAATACACCCAAACTTTCCTAGAGAAATCATCAATAAAGATAACGAAATACTGAGATCCTCTCAATGACAACTCCCCATTAGGGTTACATACATCAGAATGCACATAATCAAGAATTCCTTCTGTTTTATATTTTTCAGTCATAAAACTGACTCTAGTATATTTTATAATAACACAAAACTTACAAAGATCGAGCTTGCAACTTTTAACACCATGCAACAAGTTTTTTCTATGCAATTCCGCCATCCCACGTTCACTGAGATGACCCAAACGCATATGCCATAGCTTTATACTATCACCATCTGACTCCATAGAATGAACTCCACCTACAACGACACTCCCCAACAGTTTGTAGATGTTGCGTGCAGTTAACTTTACTTTCATCACCATCAGCGCACCCTTAACAATTCTGATGGTTTCTCTATCCTCATCTGCCTTAGGAATAAAACAATTTCTTTGTAGAGTGCCCAGAGAAATTAAATTCTTCTTCAGATCTGGAATATGTCTGACATCACATAACTTTTTAACTGTGTCATAATACATCTGAATTCTAACTTCTCCAATACCAACAATATTACAAGATCTATCATCACATAAATGGATTGAGCCAGAATTAGTTAACCTGTATAAAGTAAACCACTCCCTGTTAGGTATTATCACCTAAATAGACTGAGCCAGTCTCATCAACTTAGTCTCATCAACACCTTGAATCAAGAATTCATGCATCCGTAAATTGAGTTGATGAGACTGAAAGCATAGCACCATCACTGCAATCTGAATTGTCATTCTGCGCCACATTTACAGATTTTGATGATGTATCATCTTTCTCCTCAGTCTGCTTCATGAGCTTTGGACAATCTCTCTTCATATGACCTGATTCCTTGCATTTGTAACAATAAATTGTTTTTTTTCCTTTGAACTTTGATATGAAATTTCACATTTCAGAACCCTCCTTTTCTTTCTTCTTTCCACGATCCTGCTTATCCTTAACATATAAACTGTCGTCATGAGAGCTTTCCTCTACATTCTGATTCCGCTAGTTGTGAGCCAACAATGCTGCAGTAATCTTATCAACTTTGATAGTCTCTTTCCCATATGTCAGAGTAGTCATCAGGTGTTTATAGGAAGAAGAGAATGAACACAACAAAATCATCGCTCAATCTTCATCCTCAATATTCACATCAAGTCGTGATAAATCAGTGATTATTTGATTGAAGTCATTCACGTGCTGCGCCAGATCAGAACTTTCTTGCATCTTTAGCCCATACAGCTTTTGTTTCATATACAAATTTTTCGTCAGAGATTTAGCCATAAACTGAGTTTTTAATTTTTTTCATACCTCTCATGGAGATTTTAGATTCATCACGTCATACATAACTTCATCTGCCAGACATAGACGTATAGTTGTTGCCGCTCGCTGTTGCAATTCTTCCCAATCTTCATCTTCCATGACATCTGGTTTCGTTGCCCGTAAAGTTTTCAAGATTCCCTATTGCGCCAACAGATCTTTCACCCTTGTTTGCCACAACCCAAAGTTTCTGGTTTCATCAAACTTTGTCACCTCAAATTTCGCACCAGAAAATGTCATCTAAAAATTAAACCTTTAACAAAAAACTTCTGCAAATTCCTTCCAGATCTTTTTCCTGTTCCCTGCCTTTTCCGCGCCTTCCAAGAAAATCTTCCAAGATTTGCTCTCCAACAAAAGAAATTCGGAACCTCCAAATCGCCTGCCCTCCGCTGAATGAAATTGGATGCTGATCGCGATCTTCCAATTCTGCCTTGAGCTGGAAAATTAATCTTCCGTTTTTCCGCCTCCCATAAACGGTCCAATATTCCAGGCAAGGAAATTCTCCTGTAAAGGAAATCTGCTCTCCGTAATAAAGGAATGTGTCCAACAATAGTAGAAATCCAAGATTCCTCTCCGCTTCCTTTTCTGGTCGCGCTATTGACGAAGCCGCGGAGTCAAGCCTGTTTGACACCTCGCGAACTCCAGTCGCGAACTCTTGCCTTCGCCGAACTCCTAAGCACCGAACCGTACCGATGCCTTCTGCGTCGCAGCCCTGTCGCGACTTCCTTCTCTTGTGTCGCGATTGAATCATGATCCGAGCCGAGAAAACCGCTGTCGCCACTTCCTTCTCCTTCGACAGAGATCTCCAAGTCCGAGAAAACCGTTGAAGCTTGAAGCCTTAGCCGAACTCCTTCATGCGTAGATCCGCCGAAGTCGGTTCGAAGACACAACGACAAAACCCCCGCCAAACAATCTTCCTTGCCCTCGAACTTCGTTCTTCTGCGCAAAAATTTTTTCTCTGCCCTAGAACCTGTCTCTGATACCACTTGTTGAGAAAATTAGGGCGAAAAAAAATAACAATCAACACAAATTCAGAAGAACGCAAAGAGATTTAACGAGATTCGACAAAGATGCCTACGTCCTCGGGAGCAGATTAAATTATTTTTATTTTATGAAAGTAAGGAAATGATAAGTGCATATGAAGTCATCTGATACATGATCATACTATTTACATGACGAAATCTACCATGTTAATGATCCATGGTATGCAGGATCATACGACATGAGACGGGCCGGTGGATGGTAGTCGATCACACCAGTGATCCATGGGCTAAATTAATATTAGATTTTTTATATTTTCTTTTTTTTTTTGGCTATTTTAAGCCTATAAATAGGCAAAGGAGAGGATGTAGGAGGTGGAGTCCCTCAACTTGTTATCAAGTGATCAACGAGACTTTTTAGAAGAAAGTTGTTCTCGAACGACGTAACAAGTAATCAATGAGATATCCTTTCATGCCCCTGTTGAGTTTTTCGGATGAAGAAGAAATTCATCTCCGACCTGTATGACAGACGATTAACTGGATGTTTCACATAACTGTTGAGTTTTCCAGAGGAAGAAGAAATTCATCCCCGGCCTACATAGCAAGGGATTAAAAGGATCTGCCATATTGTTGTGTTTTTCAGAGGAAAACGAAAGTCATCCCCAGCTTGCATAACAGGTGATTAACGGGGTCTTCTTTTTTGCATTATTATGAAGAAGAAAGTCATTTCCGACCTGCGTAGTAGGTGTTAAATGAGATCTTTTTTCATGTTGCCATGAAGAAGAAAATTTCCTCGATCTGCGTAAAATGTGATCAACTGGATCTTCTTTCATGTTGTTGTTGCGTTTATGTGAAGGAGAAAGTCGTCTCTAACTGCTTGTTAGGTGATCAACAATATCTTCTTTTGCGTTACTATGAAAAAGAAAGTTGTCCTCGACTTCCGTAGTAGACGATGAACATGATCTTCTTTTGTGTTGTTGTGAAGAAGAAAGTCATCCCCGACCTGCGTAATAAATGATCAACAAGATCTTTTTTAGCGTTGCTATCTTGCTTTCTTGGGGAGGTTTCTTGAGCTACTGCCACTATTCCTAAAGGAGCTCGTCTTTTTAAAAATCAACAGAAGTATCAGAATTTTGAGGAGACGATGCCGACACAATTTGAAGATCCGTTGACTTAATGCTTTTGTACAGTATGTGCAGTATGTGTTGATCTTTCTTCATTTCAATTTTCTGATGTGATATTTGTACACGGTGATAACATCTCTGTTTATACATCTTTCTTTTGCTTGATATAGTAAAAATATTGATGTTGTTTTTGAGGTTATTTTTCTATTTCCTTTCTGAGTTGTGGTTTCCCCTCTTTTGGGATGCTTTTGCTCCCACTTTGAGGGCATTGTTACCCAATTTCTATGATGACGTCACCCAATTTTTGGGCTGACGCTACCCTATTTATGGGTTGTTGTTGATGCCTTCAGGCTATTGTTGCCTCAATCTCATGGGCATTCGTATAGTGTCATTGAATTCTTCTGAGGCTTATGCCTTTTGAGTCTCTCTGGCCTCTTAAGTGTGCGGAAGTATGCAATCAAAGTTAGCACAAACACATTCTATAAAAAAGTCATGTACCTTTTGAGGCTCGCGTCTTCTTAGATTTGTGCCTTCTTAGGCTTGTATTTTTAATGCTTGTGTCTTTTTACATTTTCTATATATATGTGCATTATGAAGCCTGCAACCTTCCAAGGTTCTTGACGCGTTTGTGACTTCTGAGGCTTGTAGCATTCTGAAGTTCTTGATGTACCTATGCCTTCTAGGGTTTGTAGTTTTCTGAGGTCTTTGATGTGCACATGCCTTCTATAGTTAAGGGAGCGTGCATACCTTCGCACTGCATCCTAGCTGACAGACCTGGCCGCATCATATCCCTTATTGTCTGTCGGTGGTGACGAGTCCTTTGATGTCTTTCGGGAGGCATTTCTAGAATAAGACAAGAGAATGTCAAAAAGAGGAGAGAAATGCTATTGAATTTTGGTTATGGAGAGAATCAGGCGTAAGAAAACCATTAAACCTACCCTTGTTTATAGATGTTTTAACATTCTGGCACCGGACATGACACCCCTGGGCTAGGCCCTAAATCATAAATTCTGTATATATTGCAAGGCCACTATTAATATTTTTAATGAGGTGGCATGCCTTCGAGGTTTTGAGGTGTCCGGCCTTCGAGACACTGGGGCATTCATGAATTCCTTAGATGTCTTAAAGAGGCATTGCAATGCCGAGCCTTGCGTGTCCCGAGGGACTTATCCCATCATCATGCAGGATCGCGGTGCTGGTACTCGTGCCACAGTGCCACGACAATTGGCTATTTTATATGTGGCTAATTAGCTGTATAGGCATTGGCCCAGGGAAACTTTAATCAAGCTCACTAACTTACTAAACGAGTCAAAAATGGCGCCAATAGGTTATGCTATTATTTTAGCTTCTATGGATGACTCCTTTCGGTATGAACTCATCGGTCCATTTCTTTTAAAAAGCAATGGTGGAAGGGGAAACATAATGAATATATTAGTCCAAACAAGCGATAAAATGGCTGAGGCTGAGGGTCTCTTTTCAACCTTCCCTTGGCAAGGCCATCTTAATATCCTTGTCGATAGTATTGTGAAGGTCTAGTCCTCTCCGATATTCCTAAACAATTATAGTGCTTACACCTTTCTATGAAGGGCGGGCTTTATACACCTATGTGCATTAAGCTCACTATTCATCACTTGATAGACACACTTGAGCTTCACATGCATCAGTCTCATCTGATCCTTTGTTGTGGGATAATGGATCGACCTTTTCATAGTTAGTCAACCTCCCTTCATACGTTTGAAATAAAATTTCCTCTTCTAATCTTTCACCTTATTCTTTAAGCCCTGAAATCAAGTTTTATTCATCGGGAACTGGACGAATTTCTTCTAGTAAGCCCTAATTGAGATCAACATTCTAAAAAGGTCTATCAACTAGGGAATCTTCATTCACCTCATATATACCGCCAAAATCATGATGATAACAAATAAGTTTGGCATCACCTGGGGCTAGAATGATCCCATAGAAATTAAAGATATCAATTAATTTTTGGGAGAGAGGTAGGCGAAGCCTTATCCGAAACGGATCCCATTAGACAACTATTTCAGTTTCAGACAATTTGTTCATTGTTTCATCCTTCTCCACCACTCTAAATCTGATGGAAGAATCAAAGATATATGCTAGTATGATCAGCTAAACCTACTCATAGGCCATCATTAATGAACTGGAGCAGTCAATCGTAATTAATGCCATAGGGTTAGAGCGGGAGGAGCTAGGCATGGTAAGTAACCAAAAGAGAAACCTTGGATAAAAATGACAATCAAAACAAAATAATCACAACAAAACCTTTTTTATCGGGAAAAAAACATAACTACAGAAGAGTAAGATGGTAAAACTCATGATGCAAAATATAGAGAGTCACATTTGATAAAACAATCAAATCATCACAAGATTCGATGTGATAAAATACGACTTTAGTCAAATAAAACATTAGTATTTATTACAAATGATTTGAATACAATCATATACAATGAATTCAGGAAGAAATAAAAACTCCATTTAGGGTTCCAAATAATCTTGATTAAGAGGCGGCCCCACCAAATAAGCCTCTACAACATAAATTCACCTCCAGCCTTGAACTGGCTCAGGTTGTTGGATTGGACATGATTCTGGAAAACTGGGTACCTATCCCTCGATTGCCTCCCCTCATGCCCTTCTGCTCCTTGTACAACTTGGTGACCATCTTTTTAAGGTCAGCAACCTCTCGCTCTAGACTACCTAGTTGTTCCGCTTGATTGACCACTTCCTCAGCAAATGCATTGGGAAAAAGGACACAACAGTAGGTTCCAAAGTCGTCAAGGATGGGGTGGAACCTCACCTCACGAACCTCTTCAACTTGTTTTCTTCCATCGACGATATCTCTGGTTGCCGCGTCTAAAGGGCTCTCACCGCTGGGCGACTGGTGAACACCCTTAACCGCTCCCTCATCTCCCTTTACAAGGGTGCCCGATTCATCTAACTAGTGTTATCTATGTAATAGTAGGGGTTGCAAAGTTCACTCACAATAACACATTCTGGAAGAAAAAAAGGGTAGTAATAGAAAAATATCCTAACATGCATAATATAATTACATTCTAAGCATACTTGTCGATTTGAATTGAGCTAAAACCGATGAAATTATAGGGTTCATACCCACATACTTACCTCTTCATGGCTGAAGACACCCGCAAAAGCAGGAACGCTAATATGTATAAAGCAGCGCATTCGCTGAAACGCTCACGATTGAGTCCAATTCCAGGATGACTGCCCCAACGGTAATCATTGTAGGAGTCATCCTTGACATTTGTCCCTAGTCAGAGGGTACACTGTCCTTCCTCCGTTTCACCAACATCTTGCACTCGCTCTCATCAACCACTTATGTACGCTTAGTGAACATGTCGTGTATTATTTCTTTGTCTGGGACGTTCATGTTCGTATAGGTAGATCTTCCATGGCGAGTTAGGCAAACAAAAGGAGGCTGATTCTAAGAGGCAATGGAAAATGCTGAGCGCAAATAAACTCAAAGGACATCTCATCGTTCTATTTACAAGAGCCAAGATCCATAATTTAAGAGTGTCCACATCATAATTATTTAATATAACTTTTTTTAATAATTATGTATTAATTATGTCATTCTTATCGCAACACAACTTTACAATCAAAAACATGTAACTAAAAATGTATAATTGGAAGCAACTGTCCGGATTAGCAAAATAGAAAGCTTTTGGTCTTCTTGACCTGTTGCCTTTTTTAGAGAAGGGTTGTATTGTTGACATCTTGCCTATCACAAACATTAGCTGTGACACTTTCTCTCCCTACTTGTTTCTTTCTGCTCTTTTCTTACTATCTACTCCTCGGGTATGATTCCCAGACAAAAAAAGGTTTCAACACATTACTTTGTAATTTATATGTATTTATATACCAAGCGCCTAAACATTTATATTTACATGCATACCATTCAAATCTTTAACATCACATAAAAAATAGTCATCATTATTTAAATAACTTCATCAACAATCAGTGTTGATTACCTTGATCATGAAATCATTCTTTTAATACATTTGTCATAATGACCTTGAGATTGAATGATCATATTTTAAATGTTTTATCGAGTTTACTCTAATTTGAATCACACGATTCATCTTTTTTTGAAGTTCAGTTTAACTGTAAACTTGCTAAAATAGGAGCCGGGATGATTTTAATATTAATTTAAATATATATAACAGTTTGCAATTATTTTATGTAATTTAATTTGACTTGATATATCATAAATAAATATAAAGCGATGGCACGTGGGATGATCCATAATTTATTTGAAATGCACAATGATTTAATAATCTTAGGGTATATTTGGGGCAGCTTGCGTTTCAGGATAAGCTGTTTACCCGCGGACCAGCCGCAGGGGTCAACCTGCGGCTTGCGTTTAATGTAAAAACTCAAACGCAGTTTTTGATAAGCTGACGAAACGCGCGAAACAAACGGTGTGACAACGTTTTGAAAATGCCGTCCGTACTTATAAGCTGTCCCAAACGAACCCTTGACTGTGATTAGGTCCTCCGGTCATCAAACTCCAAACTCCAACATGACACATGCCAACATTGGATCCCGCTTCACAAGGGGCCCACTAATTTAATTTCGTTGCGTACTTCTGGAATGTGCCATTTTTTTTAAATAATCCATTGTAGTTAAAACTGAGCACAACTTTCTATATTTGATACGTATATTTCTCTTCATGCTATTTTTTATTATAGAATTTTACATACTTACCCACATAATTCTAGTGTATTTACATATTTTACACCTAAAGTTTGATATTTGAGGTATTTACATACGGTAACTAGGGCTGTCAAAAAAGCTCGTTGTTCGCGAACAGTTCGTGTTCGGTTCGTCAATGAGTTTGTGTTCGATTTGTTCGATAAGTAAACGAGACGAACATGAACAATTTTTTTTCGTTCGGTTAGTTAAATGAAGCAAACACGAACAATGATGCGTTCGTTCGTGTTCGAATCGTTATTGTTCGAAATATAAAATAATTTAAAATAANGGTAACTAGGGCTGTCAAAAAAGCTCGTTGTTCGCGAACAGTTCGTGTTCGGTTCGTCAATGNGTGCTGGCCGATCCCCCTTGTGCTTTTATTGACTTTTATGAACAAATCTGCTGCTCTCTCCGCGCACTCTTCCACACATGCTACCCTCCTCCTTGTGATGTAGCTATCCCTCTCCCTTTTACCCTTTAGAGCTCCCTGCCCCAATCTTGCTTGGATTTTACCTCTATTCTTCATTTCAGAAAGAGAGAGCAAACAGAAATAGAGAGAGAGAGGGAAGGATTTAATTGGCTGCAGATTGTTTGTTGTTGTTTTTAATTAGTACAATGGCAGAGGCAAGCATGGGATGAGCTTTTGCTTTCCTTGACCTGCCTTCACTTTTGTTCAAACTTCTTTCTCTTTTCATTAACCAACACTTGACTCCATTCCAAAAGTTCTCAAGATTAGCCGATCATAAATATTAAAATAATCCTATTTGGCTTTCCTATGGCTACAATTTTTAATGTTCTAATTTCAAGCTCAATCGATATAAATTTGATCCAAAAAGTTCTCAAGATTAGCTGATCATAAATATTAAAATAATCCTATTTGGCTTTCCTATGGCTACAATTTTTAATGTTCTAATTTCAAGCTCAATCGATATAAATTTGATCCAAAAAGTTCTCAAGATTAGCCGATCATAAATATTAAAATAATCCTATTTGGCTTTCCTATGGCTACAATTTTTAATGTTCTAATTTCAAGCTCAATCGAAATAAATTTGATCCAAAATTTTGGCTGGCTCATTTATTCTATCTGAGCCGAAATTTGAATTAATTTTCGGGTGATTAACGATCTTCGAGCTAAATTTATTAAATTCACAGTCTTGACATTACCAGTAATGTTAACAATCTGATTTCAAGCAGAACTGGGGTCGGCTCGAAAAAAAATTCAATTTAAACTACTTTTGGCTCGTAGCTTGGCTCGTTTATTTCGATCCGAGCCAAAATTAAAATAAATTTTCGAGTGATCAATAATCTTCAAGCTAAATTCAAAGCCCTACTTTATAACCAACAGAGACTAAACTCTGATCTGTAAACCTTCAATAATGTTAGGAAATAGTTCGGACCATTTCGACACTTAGCAAATATGTACGGACATATCTAACACCCGAACTTGTTTTTTTAAATATTTATACCATTTAAAATCTTCGTATCACATCAAAATTATTAGTGCTTCAACTTTTAGAAACTGAAATGCATATTTTCATGCTTAGTTAAGGTGGGATATATAAGTAAAAATTAGGTGTATGGATATGTAAATGCCTAGTAATTCAGTGTTATATATATGCAAGTATTTATTTATTTTTTTTTTTGGGTCTAGTTGAATTGATTCAAATGGAAATATGTGCTGGAATTTGTCTTTATATTGATATAAATTCTTCAAAAAAGAAAAGAAAAATTTTCGCCACAAAATTTACATGTCATACCAACTCTATATAGTTTTTATATATTCTGAATAAAATTTCACCAAAAAATAAAAGTGCACAGATTATCCAATCTACCCCAATAGAAGTTATACCATATAATTTATATGTATTTACATGCCTAATATCTAAGTTTTAATATTGTTTATTTAATATGTTAGTATAACAGTGGCATCAAAATATATGCTTCAAAAAATATCTTTAATTTAAAACTTAATATATATTAGTGATACCTTAGATGTGATGTCAAGGTTTGATGTGTTGTATTAGAAAATCTGTCATATATATATTAGAAATTCGTCAATAAGAAAGTTCTGAAAAAGGCATTACTCTGCATTCTTCATGGATTTGTCATGAGATTTCTAGCACTAATATTCTTAGAAAGAAATACATTTTTAATATATTTTATATTGATGATATTTCTTCTATATAACATAGTTTTATGAAAAATTTTATGGAGGTAAACAATATAAGGAAAAAAAAAAAACTTGATTTTCATCATTAACTATTGTATGCATCTTGCTTGGAGTCCTTGCATTAAAATAAAGTCATTACAATAGCATTTCAAATGGTGTACCATCTTACATTTGATATNGGCCTATCCCTCTTGTGCTTTTATTGACTTTTATGAACAAATCTGCTTCTCTCTCTGCGCACTCTTCCACACATGCTACCCTCCTCCTTGTGATGTTGCTATCCCTCTCCCTTTTACCCTTTAGAGCTCCCTGCCCCAATCTTGCTTGGATTTTACCTCTATTCTTCATTTCAGAAAGAGAGAGAGAGCAAACAGAGATAGAGAGAGAGAGAGGGAAGGATTTAATTGGCTGCAGATTGTTTGTTGTTGTTTTTAATTTGTACAATGGCAGAGGCAAGCATGGGATGAGCTTTTGCTTTCCTTGACTTGCCTTCACTTTTGTTCAAACTTCTTTCTCTTTTCATTACGCAACACTTGACTCCATTCCAAAAGTTCTCAAGATTAGCCGATCATAAATATTAAAATAATCCTATTTGGCTTTCCTATGGCTACCAATCAATATAAATTTGGTCCAAAATTTTGTCTCTTAACTTGGCTCATTTATTCTATCTCAACCGAAATTTGAATTAATTTTCGGGTGATTCACGATCTTCAAGCTAAATTTATTAAATTCACAGTCTTGACATTACTAGTAATGTTAACAATCTGATTTCAAACTGAACTGAGATCGGCTCAAAATAAAATCAATCCAAACTACTTTTGGCTCGTAGCTCTCGGCTCGTTTATTTCGATCCGAGCCAAAATTAAAAAAATTTTCAAGTGATTAATAATCTTCAAGCTAAATTCAAAGCCATACTTTATGACCAACAGAGACTAAACTCTGATTTGTAAACCTTCAATAATGTTAGGAAATAGTTCGGACCATTTCGACACTTAGCAAATATGTACGGACATATCTAACACCTGAACTTGTTCTTTTAAATATTTATACCATTTAAAATCTTCATATCACATCAAAATTATTAGTGCTTTAACTTTCAGAAATTGAAATGCATATTTTCATGCTTAGTTTAGGTGGGATATATAAGTAAAAATTACAGATTAGGTGTATGGATATGTAAATGCCTAGTAATTCAGTGTTATATATATGCAAGTCTTCTTCTTCTTCTTCTTTTTTTTGGGTCTAGTTGAATTGATTCAAATGGAAATATGTGTTGGAATTTGTCTTTATATTGATATAAATTCTTCATGGATTTGTCATGAGGTTTCTAGCACTAATATTCTTAGAAAGAAATACCTTTTTAATATCTTTTATATTGATGATATTTCTAATGTTATAACATAGTTTTATGAAAAATTTTATGGAGGTAAACAATATAAGGAAAAAAAAAACTTGATTTTCATCATTAACTATTGTATGCATCTTCCTTGGAGTCCTTGCATTAAAATAAAGTCATTACAATAGCATTTCAAATGGTGTACCATCTTACATTTGATATAAATATAATCTTTGCTTTTAATAAACTTTGAAGAAGCTTTTTGTCATATATTGATACCTTAACCTTAGCTGCAACCACTTCTTAATTATTACCTCTAGAACTTCTAAAAATCACATCTAACAGCTATAACTAGTGTCAAAAGATTATTTTAATTCATCATCATCTAATTTCATTCATTTGCAATTTCAAGCATATTAAATCATCCATTAATATATTCTCAAGTTCCTAATAAATTATAGCATTATATATATCTAAATTTTTCAGAGCTCAAAGCTCTTTGAGCGTAAAATTTCTTAATTTCTTAATTTTATGCTTCATGGACCATGGTTATGTCTTTTACAATTAGCACTAATATTAGCTGGTAGTAAAACATTTAGTTGTGTGCTCAAGTATAGAACATAATAGTTGACACAAAGTAAATAATTTCTTATATGTTAAAGTTCGAGTGCACATCTTGGCTGTAAGAAAATATTTAGCTTTCTTATGCAAAAACATCTATTAGAAGAAGTACAATGAAAACATTAAATAATGACATAGAAGCCACATATCTTAAAAATATATCAAAGTTCAAGTTGCTCATATAAAGTTAGCATAATTCTATAATAAAAGAAAGATGTTTTAATCTCCAATAATAACTGTACCAATAAAATAGACTTATTGAAAATGCTTCTGTCAATCCAACTTTATTTTGACTTCATGCTTCATCCATATATAGGACCTAGGCTTGGTCATCAATTGACGACTCATCTCTCTGAACATCAAGGTTAGCAAAATATGCAAGAAAATCAGTGATAGCTTACATCTTGATCACCATTCTTAAATCATAAGACAAGTGAATTTGTTGAGTTGGACTACCCATTTAATGAGTAATCCAGAATTATTTTACTATAGGAGGAGATGGTATTGCAGTTTGATATTTGCATCAGAATTTTCGAACGCAAATATTAGCATTAGATTTATGACTGTTAAGCGGAATATAATAAGTTTTGATTTTTGTGTCCAATTTGCTTCAAAAAGTTTGATGAAAAAAAGTACTGAAAATGACAACACTTTTTAGCTTCAAAATTTGGCTGATGCAAATTAGATGAAAAATTCAACGAAATTAACCTAAATAATTCATCCAACCTGCCTAAATTTCATTTCTTCGCCCTTAGTCTCTTGGTCTCCCCTTCTTTCTGAAACTCTCTCAAGCTCCCTCTCCCTTATGGTTTCTCTCAAAATCATTGCCTTCCCAAACAATACTTCGCGATACAATCGCCATTAGATCTAATTGGGGAGGGATCGACCGGATCATGCTTACAGAGACCACCTAAACTCCCCCTCATCATTCAACTTTGCTCTTATCAGAAAGCATTGAAGAGAGTAAGTCTATCTGCGCCATTATTTCCATTCATATGTGGTATGCATGTAAAAATTAATGTTTAGGTGTTAGGTGTATGAAATACATATGTAACCTGATATGTAAGTAAAAATTGAAGTTTTGGTGTTAGGTAAGTATATACATAAAAGTTCAGTGGTATGCATATAAAAATTGAAGTTTAGATCTTAGGTGATATATATATATACATAAGAGTTCAGTGGTATGTAACTAAAAATTGAAAGTTATTGAGGGTTCATGCTTTAGCATTAAGTTTTATATAAATCATTGTGGACTATATTTAATATTTTCTTAGACCACATTCCAAGCTCAAGCAACTTTTCATATTCCCAAACATCCATCGGGAGCTTCATCCATCAAAGGATTTGAAACAACAAAGTTATACATAGCTTGGTGCTTACGATACCCTACGTAAGATCATTGTGCTAGGCCTAGTATCGTATATTCTGGTTATCTTTTAGATATATCTAAGATTGAGGGGGGTTATTCCAGAGCCTAGAGTGGGCAAAATTATGGAAAGTGCTCTTCCCCCTTCTCCTCTTTTTCGTTCTCTCATTTTAGCTTAAGTGAGAGCCACATAACCACCTTTTAAAGACAATAAGAATGAACTTGCTCTCCTTTTTCTCTTCAAAGTTGAAATAGATTTCTACTTGAAGCTTGGAGAAAAGCTTAAAAAGGAAGAGTTACCAACTCATAAATTTTCTTGCTCATGCATAGACGGCTTAGTGAGATGGAGACTATCTTTAACCCCATGATGGTGGGATCTTCTTTCTCCTTTTAAGCTTACGTTAGGAGTAATGTACATTTTAGGTTTAGTTTTATGTTGAATGTAGTTTAATTAATATTTGATTTGAAGTAGCTTTTTTAATTTATGTTATATTAGCATACATGCATTTATGGGTTTAAGATAAAGTTTGTTGAATTTTAAATTATTTAATTTTCTTGAGTTTATGTTTGGAATTGAATATAGTTTGGCGATTGTTTGGTTAGTGTTTAGAAGATTTTATGTTTAAATTTGATTAATGTAAGTTTATTTAAGTTTTAACACTTTCTCTTGTCATTTTAGGTTTAGGTTTTGTTAATGTAAATTGGAAGAGTGAGTTGAGAGGAAAGGTCAAGCTTGAAAGGTTAGAACCCTAGGCTTAATGGGTTACCTTATGCTTATGTTAATATAGATTTCGGTTTGTTCTTACTTCAAGTTGGATGGTTGAAGTGAAGGAATGCATAAGACATATTGTAAATAGAAAAGTATCACTTAGGATTCAACATAAATTTTATAAGACGACGGTGAGGCTTGCAATGTTTTATGGTGCATAGTATTAGCCTATAAAAGAAGCATAAAAGTAAGTTAATTTAGACTTATGTTAAAGTAGATGAGTGGCTTTAAATTAAGAGACAAAATTTGAAACGAATATATCTATGACCTTTTTGTTTGCTTTTGCAACGCATGTTATAGTTGTCCTCTTTTTCATTTTTTTTAGACATACTTACCATATTTTTTCTATTTAGATTTTGCACATTCATTCTTTTATTTATGTATGCTACTCCTGATTATTTTTGTTGTTAATTCTACTATAGGTAGTCACAGGTGGTGCTGATGATTAGCCACTTCAGCGGGGGAATGTAACACGCACCAAGTGCTGCGAAGCACGGCTGCTCGTGCAAATATACATGGCGTATAAATAGTAACAGGGTTTGAGTCCGGTTATAGATACCATATGAAATGAGATGAATTCTAAGAAAAAATTCTAGCCTATAATTCTCAGCCTAGAAGAATTTAATTTGAAAATTCGATTCTTTATCCATCCTAAATTTGAAAAGAAATACTAGACATCTTAAATATGGCAGTTATGATTGAAGCACCACAGTTTTTTTCCTGCTGCTAAACTTATAAATTATAAATAATTTTAAAAAAAGTTTTAAAAATATAAATTAGTAGTTCACCTATTGAGTTGTCAAATCTAGCTGCAGGGCTCCGGCTAACATTTANAGGTTTGTTCTTACTTCAAGTTGGATGGTTGAAGTCAAGGAATGCATAAGACCTATTGTAAATAGAAAAGTATCACTTAGGCTTCAACATAAATTTTATAAGACGGTGGTGAGGTTTGTAATGTTTTATGGTGCAGAATGTTAGCCTATAAAAGAAGCATAAAAGTAAGTTAATATAGACTTATGTTAAAGTAGATGAGTGGCTTTACATTAACAGACAAAATTTGAAACGAATATATCTATGAGCTTTTTGTTTGCTTTTGCAACGCATGTCATACTTGTCATCTTTTTCATTTTTTTTAAACATACTTACGATATTTTTTCTGTTCAGATTTTGCACATTCATTCTTTTATTTGTGTATGCTACTCCTGGTTATTTTTGTTGTTAATTCTGCTATAGGTAGTCACAAGTGGTGCTGATGATTAGCCACTTCGGCGGGGGAATGTAACACGCACCAAGTGCTGCGAAGCACGGGCTGCACGTGCAAATATACGTGACGTATGAGTAGTAGCAGAGTTTTAGTCCGGTTATAGATACCAAATGAAATGAGATGAATTCTAAGGAAAAATTCTAGCCTATAATTCTCAGCCTAAGCCTGAAGAATTTAATTTGAAAATTGGATTCTTTATCTATCCTAAATTTGAAGCACCACAGATTTTTTTTCCCCTGCTAAACTTATAAATTATAAATAATTAAAAAAAAAATTTTAAAAATATAAATTAGTAGTTCACCTATTGAGTTGTCAAATCTAGCTGCAGGGCTCCGGCTAACATTTACCGTATGTCTGCACCTTCGATCAGCTTTGGTTTTGACAATTTTATGGACTCTTCTCAATAAATAAATAATAATAATAATGAGGCCGTATGGAGCAGGCGGAGAGGAGAACTTTTATTTCTTATTTATTAAAATTGTTTTGAGTTAGTAAGCTCTTCTTTTCGATTGCTTCTCCTGTTTGAGATCCGGCTTTTGACTCTTTATATGCTGCCTCCCATAATGNGATAAAGAAATAATAATAATAATGAATCCATGGCCGTAGCAGGCGGAGAGGAGAACTTTGGTAAATTACTTCCAATTGCATCTTTTTCTTATTTATTAAAATTGTTTTGAATTGGTGTAGCTCTTCTTTTCGATTGCTTCTCCTGTTTGAGATCCGGCTTTTGACTCTTTATATGCTGCCTCCCATAATGTTGAAGAGAAACTGACAGACTTAAACCAAGTAATAAAGATAGAATAATTCCACAAAAAACAAATAGAAATAGAATATGAGGGAATATTAAGTGCCTTGTAGTTCTATGTGACAATAACAGTTGCATGTTCTTATTAATGCCATAATGTACAAGACTACTCATCTCCTTCTATCATATATTTATTTGTATATTTAAATCTATTAATTTAGTTAGCATCATGAGTGACAAGTTAATTAGAGTTTCCAACACAAGATAGAGATCGTAGCACCTCGCGTGCTCCACCTTTAACTCTCATAGCTTACGAGCAAATTTGCTCATGCAGCCTAATGGTTGAATGTTCGTTCACATGAACCAACACTACGCCTCTATCACTTGTATGTGTTGTGCACTTCTTGTTTTAGCCAATCCTCTATCGTGCATCTTTCTGTGCACTATTTTCTTTATTACAGTTGTGACGTGGGGCGTAATCCACACGGAAATTCCGCCAACAAAAAGCGGGATCACAGTTTTGTGACTGGGCCGACCTGATCTAGGTATTTTTTCTTTTGGGAAGTTGGTCGGTCCACTGAATTTGTTCATGGTTATCATGTTAGTACATACTTGCTTTCTTGTTATTTTAAGTTACGTTTTTGTTATGTTTTTTGAATTGGGATAGCCGTCGCAGTCTCTATTTTACCCTTCTATGGTTGTATCCAAAGGTGAGCAGTACTCTAGTTGTATCTAATTCTGAGGTGGTGACTATCCTAAACTTTTCTTTCCCCCACAACAACCATCCTCCCTCCCTTCCAAGCCCTAACGGCCACCACCACTGGTCCCAAAATCACTCCAATTGTGTGTTATGTTTGTTGTGTTTGTTCTATTGCCTATTTAGTTTGTCTGATTGTGATTTCTCATTTGAGTTCAAGAATAATTATTAATTTTCCTTTACTATTTGGTTTACTCTGATATCAAGTTATTTTCTAGTATGAAATTTGTGCATAATAAGGGGTTAATGCACACACAAAGAGAGGGAGGGAGGGAGGGAGGGAGGGAGGCAGGAAGGGAGGGATTTTATACATTTTAAAGAACTGAGCACTAAATGAAAAATAAGATTTTTGTAGTAAATGTGTAAATGAGAACAAATTAATTGTTATGTGTGTAAATTTTCCTTAATTCCTAAAATTAATTTAATTTTATATTCGTATTTTGTTGATAAATTTAGTAGTTTACATACAAACTCTTTATATGATTTTTAAATATATAAATCTAAATAACAAGAATTTAATATTTGTATAAGAGCATTATTATGTGCTAGAGATTTCTTTCACAGAGATAGATAAATTAAGTGATATAATGATAAAGGTGACTTGTGACACAACAATTTATTTTTTATAACTTACAAAACGTAAAATTTTAATGACTTATTAAGATGCAAATAGTTTTTACTAATAGCATAAATTTATCACAAAATGACACATTTCCCAAAATTCAAAAAAGGCATCAATAAAACATAAGTAAATGTATGATATTGTTAGTATATGTGGTGTTGGTGATGAAAAAGAAGTACATTAATAATTATCTTCCAAGGAGTGATTGAACCATAACCTAAAGGCGATGGATGAAGCAACATAGGAAGGTCGTGGATGCCACTATGAATGGTTAGAGAAGTCATCTTCTTGAAGGTGAAGATAATATGATTTTAAGACGATAGCTAAGCTAGAGTAATGAGGCTGTAAGGTCAACTAAAAATGACCCAATTGGTCCTCCACTTAGAAGTTAAGGCTATGGGATTTAAAGAAAAAATTAATTAATAAAAGAAGTTCATGGGAGGCATCAATAATGTTTGGGTCAACCCGACCCCAACAAATAAAAGAGTCCCAACTTAAAAGTGGCGAAAAAAAATTCCATCATAATCTTGTAGTAGTGATTAGGGATAATTAAACAAGCTTCTAAATAATGACATTCTACCTTTAAGGGTACCATCATAACTACTATCATTTAACTTCTCAATCATCCTATATATCCTTACATATTATTCCTAAGTTATATGGTCACTATCATTAAAAAGAGGATTTTCATAAATATCCTTAGCCAACTAATTGACATTCCACCACCTTCAAGCTCTAGAATAACTATAATGAATTCCTTAAGTTACTTTTATAGCATTCTCATGCCACCTCTAGGTCATATAATCATTACCTTTTGAGAGATCACTATTTTGATTGTCCTCAAGTACCTTCATATCCTTACTAAGTTGACATATCTACAGTATGGTGTCCTTAACTTTAAAAGGATAAGTGGTTTATCAACTACCCCCAATTATCTTATTGACATCCATACACTACATCTAGTTCATTTTGTCTTTTTCACTTAAATTGAGATCATCGTAACCAACCCTCAATTATTTTCATGACTTTTTAGACCATGTTAATCATTTTTTAGGACTTCGCTTAAATAAGAAATAACCAAACTAACCACATCAGTGGATTCTTTCACCTTTGAGAACCACTTCATCCATTTTCTTATGGTTATGTACATTCACCTCTAAAAGGATCTTCGTAACATACATCATTTGTTGATTCTTTGATCTATCAATATTGCACCATTTTCACCTTCAAGTCATTCTATCTTCACATCTAAAAAAATGTATATCTTGTTATTATAACACTTTAATCGGTGTACCAAATAGTAGTTATATGTAATATAAGCTCCTAATTTAAATAGTCAATCATCCTATTAAGAAAGGAAGCTTACGTAAAGTAAGCTTATTAATTTGATATTGAACTGTAATTTTCTCTCCTTGATGTTAGAACTTGTAAAGAGGTGGACACATTTCATCCAATTATCTTATTAGACAACATCTAATTTCTATCTTTTAATCTCATTAACATTAGAACTCTTAACCTGAGCTCAATTTTATAGCAAATAAGTTTATAATTTCTTCAAACCTTAGGTAAGCCTATTAGATTTGACCATTAGATTCTAGAATACCCCATTCCTTTAGCCTTCACACCAGAGTAGCTATCTTCACTCACTCTAAGTGCTCAAAACATGCCTTGCAACCATTTATTATATGGACTAATCATAAGGTATTGATGATTCCTTAGTCTCATAAATTACCCTCTTAACAAATATCTATTTTGATTGATAAATTTTTTTCTATAGTATATTGATCGACTAATTTATATTTTAAGCACATGTTCACTTATTAGCCCACTATATAACTCATTGTGCATATCACTTCTTCTAATCACCCGTGGTTGTTGCATCATTATTCATTCCAAAATTGCATTAAGGTGGTTAAATGCATGTAAATACCTCAAAACCAGACCTCCATTCATATTATATTGTTGAATCCAAAATTATTATGTGAATCTCACCCAAGGATAATAGAGTGTGGCAAGAGAGAGAGAGAGAAAGAGAGAGAGAGAGAGAGAATAAACCTTCTAGAGTTTTGACCACTAATTTGTTAATATTTACTGTAGAAATGAACCTCTTTATTTATCGATAAAAAATGAGTATAATAAGTATAATTATCTGCATGCCCACATTTTAGTATAAGCACTACAAGGTAAGTTAGTCAAAAATATATAAAAAACATGTAAATAAATAAATAAATAAGTTTCCAGCTCAGCTTTTCCCACCGCTCATCCACCTACGACCGGTAATTCTTGGATCAAAGCTTCGCTCGGCAGGCTCCACCGAGTTCAGGTAGCCGGTCGATTCAATTTTTTTGTCGGCCGACAAAATCTTCTCCCAGTCGGCCTTGCTAGCTGATCGAATTCTCTGTTCTATCGATCAACTTTGGATCCTGCTCTGAAGGAACAGAGGAGACGGACGTTTCTGACTCATGCGCCGTGTACTTTGACCCTGGGTGGGTCCTCTTTTACCGCACTTCTTTGATCTGTTAGATTTTTTCAAGATTCGGGCAGATATATTTTTGATGTACATAGATCAACTAAGAACACATCAAAATTTTACACTATAACAAAGCATAAGAGAAAGCCCTGTAATGGTGTGATTTTAATCATCATCTTTTTTTCTTTTGAAATTCTATTCACTTTGCGAAATTGATTACACCGCTCTTTTTCTCTCCTCAACCCCTCACTTTTGCTTGATTGTCTCCTAAATAATTAAAACTTTCCTCCATTAGGAAGTAACTTTGCTAGAACATTCATCCTTCTCAACACAATATTTCTCCCTTTTCCTTCTCTCTAGATTCATATAGGTCCCAAAATCTCCCTTCTTGTGATCCTTCTTACTTAGATTCAATTATTTGCATGATAAAGTGTTTTATCAAGAACCATTTAAGCTAGTCAATAATTTAGTGGAGAAGCATCCTACATTTAAAAGCCAGCTGCTACCACCGTTTTCTTGTACATTCCTCATATGTGTAATGGTGTCAAAGGCTCTTCTTAATTAACATAGTTGATTTTGTTATCTTATAAATTCAACTAGTTCTTTCAAAAATTAAATAATATTTTTACATTCAAAAAATTTTTCATACTAAAAAATCTAAAATATTTTATTTAAATTTAATACATTTCACAAAAAAAAATAGTAATTATATAAATTTTATATTTATAAATTAATTAATAAATAAATAAAATAATTCAACCACATTAGTTTGAATACACGATCCAAATTCACTGATAACCAGTGACAATATGACTAATGTCATGATAAATATTTTACACTTCTATGCGCATTTTTTTTTTAAATATATTCATAAATGTCGAAAGAAAAAAATTTTACATTTATTTAATTATTAGTATTTTCTTGTCCATATTAATTTCGATGTGACATGTCGGACCAATCGAACGGTACACATCTATAGAGACAAGTATGTACTGTGAAAATGCATGAATGACATGATACAATCATCCAAGTGCATGCAACATGTGAATATACGGCCAGTAATCGACCCCCGTAGAACTTACGAAAATATAGGCATATAGGCCTCAACTGGCTTCACTCTACTAAGTTCCTCAATGTAGTAGGATATGGCTGATAATTTTTCAATATATGTATATGCATAATATTTCTTAATTTGTGTATCAAAACTGTCAATGTGACTGCGTGTTGGCCAATTATCAACTTTCATGACTGGATTTGGAGCAACTTATAAAGAGTATTTGTGGGCAGGGTTTAAGTGATGTTCAACAGGCTTTGAGATGATAGTGCTTTGATTTTATGTTGTTCACACAATTATCTTAGGTGTTTATTTCAGTACTCATTTATGGAGAATGGGTCTTTTGGAGGAGACAAAGATCGATTTGATATAAATATAGTAGTTTATCATCATTATTTTGCAACAACTTTAAATTTGATCGGCCTATTTCTTTCAGTCTAATCATCAAAATTGTGATTCATCAACTCCCTTGGATTTATGACATTAAGATTTTTGATATGACATTTTATTTATTAATCAGGGATATTATTAGTTGCAACCATTATTAAACCACTATTGTTTGCCCTCAACCTTATTGGCTCTTGCTCTACTCTGGCCTGGGTTGGTTAAGTAGAACCATCCAATCACAATTTAAATTATTCATTAATTATTATTAACAATGCATAATACTTTAGAATTAATATTAATTTAGAAAAAAATAAAGTATTGAGTCATCTTAATTTGAATATTTTGAACTTATGGACCGTGAATAATTTTGGGTTGTATATTAGAACATTTTCTTATATTCCAGAATCTATGTTATACACATTTTCTTGTAAGACTATCACATGTTCTGATCATCTCTCTCTCTCTCTCTCTCTCTCTCTCTCTCTCTCTCTCTCTCCCTCCCCCGCACTCTCTCTCTGTCTCTATCTCTCTATATTTAGTATCAATAATGTTGACCTGCCTTTTTAAAATTTGTCATCTGCACTTCATTGTTATTATTTCCTTGAGGGATACTCTAATTACACTGTCTCAATGACATTTCGATGTTCTGATTTCGTTATTAGTTGATAATACACCATGTGCAAATCATACTTGACATGCACCAAGTGCTGCAAAGCACATGCGGCTCACGCAACTATACATGACATGTCAGTAGTATTGAGATTAGAGTCCAGTTGTCGATCCCATAGGGAACGAGGAAAACTCAATCAGGTAAAAACTCTAGTCTACAAATGTTAGCCTTAGCCTAAAAGTTTCGCCTAATTAAAATCCTACACATGTATCCTAAATTATTATCAATCAATTTAAAAAATTACTCAAGTATGACAAAAGATTTTCTCCCTTGGAAAGGTTCAATAAGATGGTGTATGTGATAATTTCAATAAGAAATCAGATGACAAACATGAGCAATTCCCTTCTTTATCCCCTTCCGGTGGAATAAAAAAAAAATAGATGAAGATCAAATTAGTTCCATGATACCAACTTTTATCCCATGCGCAAATATCTCCTTATAAGTTTGTATTAACTTAGTAGATATAATCATATTCTAAAAACTTAATGTGATTAACTCAATTGATTCTACTATCATTCATTATGAGATTCACAACTCACGATTAATATTTACATCCCACTAGGCCAAAATGAAATGTATATAAAGTGCAAATAATTAATCATCATTCATTTAAATTGTATAAAGAAATTATCACATACGTCTATCCTATAACCCCATCCCAAGGAAGAAAGCGCAATTACTGACAAAACATGCTTGAACACACAACACAAATCATTTGATTGAAATAAAATTCAAAGTACAGAAGTCTTCAAATATAATCCAAAAGCACAAAATAATAACTCCAGTACTTCCCTCTTTTCTTCTCTTCTGAATAGGTTGAAGACGTAAGCACACAATCGCACAAAGTCCCTCAATCCTCTCTTCTCTCATTTTGATTACTCTTCTTGGGACCTCTCCTTCAATTCTCATTTCAGAAAAATGACAAAAGAAATCTGATGGAAGAGCCCCTTTAACTTCGTTGTGAAAGCTTTTATATTTTTTTCCCTTCATCTCAAAGTCTGAACTGCTCTAACTGCCAATATCAAGTTCTGGCGTTTTGGCGCCAAGCTCGCGGTCACCAAAACCAATATCTAGAGCCTAAGCCTCCAATATCACGGCGCCTAAGCGCCCATAACAGCGCTTTGGTGCTCAATGTTTGGAGCCTAATTGTCATTCTCTCGGGTTTGTTGCTCAAAATTTAGAGGTTCTTGGCGCCTATACGCCAGTGTCCAAACGCCTAAGCGCCCAATATCATATTTTTTCTCCAATCTTCATTTTGTTCCAAGTCGATTCCTGTTGTTCTTCTTTCTTATTATTACCCACAAATACAACAAAAATCTTCTTCAAAATACAATATCATCATATAAAATTCAAAAATACATTTAATAGCAAATGCAAAATTAACAACACATCAATACTCTAATTGCACGCTTAAGCTCACTGTTCAGTTTTTTCTCATTAAAATAATAATAGATTCTTGTTGATTGTAAACTTAGTTCCAATTTAAAAACTAAAAGAAATGCTAAATTTATATGAGTTGCAATTATAGCTACCATTATACTATAGCAATCAGACAGAATTTATAAAAGTTGCATATATATATATATATATATATATATATATATATATATATATA
>JXCR01020031.1:66824-76857 GCA_002079205.1 Phalaenopsis hybrid cultivar
TTTTTTTTTTTTTTTTTTTTTTGTGCAAAAAAGCTCTTCTCTCTCCTGGTTAAAATAAAAGTAAAAAAAAAACACCTTTCTCTTCCCCTCCTTCATCTTCAGCTTTTTCCTTCACCTTCTTCTTCTTCTCCGGCAAGATCATGAAGACTTGAAGGGAAGAATTTGGGGAAGAGTTTTTGGAAGCTTTGGAGGTGCTTCTTGGAGCAAAAGCAGTGGAGAGGGATTTTTTTTTTTCCTCTCCTCAATTTATTTATTTTTTATTTTTTTTTATTTTTTTTTCTCTTCCGACGGATCTCTTCCTCCTCGCCGTCCTTGTCACTCGCCGGCGTTGTATTTACGCCGGAGAAAATCAGCGAGGAAAACGAAATATTTCGGGCTCTCCTCCGCGCTTCTTTCGCTCCCGGTGCGCACCGCCGGCGAGATAAGTCCTCCACCTCGCTATCCTACATTCCCGACGAACGGATAATTTGTCGGAGCACCTTGACGTCGCCGGGCAGCGAGCAAAGTCCCTGTTCGAGGAGTGCAAGCGTCTTTTCCTTTGTGAGGAAAGCTTCCTCTCTTTCACCGCCATCGAGCGCCCCTCGAAGGTATATTTTGGTTATACTTTTATATGTCAAAATTACTATTTTTGGATACTTTGCACTCACTGATTCATCTCCTTGCCCTCATTGGGTATTTCTGTTGATTTATGCACGTTCTGCGAGACACACTGGAGCACGGACTGGACGTCGACGGCTTGGAGCAAGTAACGAGAACGTGCCTGCAACCTTCGCGGTGGTGAGATCCCCTAAACTCATAGCTAGCCCTAGGTTTAGTGGTGTCTAATCGTGTGGGTTCGATCGCCCACACGAGGTGCGTGAGCTGGCATGGGTCGGCGCGATGACGTGCCTGCGTGATGGATCGTCGATTTCCTAGAGCTAGCCTTTAGGTTATGACTTTCTATGTGTAACCAAACACCCCCCGTAGAGCCGAGTGTCTCCCTTTTGTTGTAAGTCTTAGCACAAGTCCCGATGGCTCGGAGTCCCTCACCCCTCTTGCTTTGGGTTTCCCCAGCTTTACTTGAAGAAGCTAGGGGGTCGGACTTGGCAAAGCGAGAGAAGCTTGGAGGAGTTCGCGAAATGGTAAAAGTTTTGTAGCTAGCACATTTCGCGACGCCGTGGAGAATTTTCCCTTCGGAGATCCGGGGAGAAAACTCCCCACATTCCCTCACAAAAACAAGAGGCGACGGTGCTGCATATCCAAGGGTCTAAACCTTAGGTCTCCTAGGTGAGGTTGTTAGTACGAGCGTGGCTCGCTATCATATATGGTCATTTGCACCTCATTGTTTGCATATGTGTGTCTTGCATTGTTACATATTGTGTGTCATATATCACACTACACTTGCACTTGCACCTTGCACCTTGCACCTTGCACTTGCACGTTGCACTTGCACTTGCATCATTGCACCTTGCACTTGCACCTGCACCGACACCACTTGTGCCTCGATCGGTTATCCCGAACCGGTCACACCTTGCACCTGCACCGACACCACTTGTGCCTCGATCGGTTATTTTGAACCATTCACGTCACTTGTGTTTCAGCCGGTTACCCCAGCCCGGTTGGCACAACACTTTGTTTTGACTGGATACTCCATCCCGATCAACCGACCACTTTCTCATTTGCATGTTGTGTATGTGCATGTATATGTTGTCTGCATGATCGATATCATCTACTTGAGTTGCATACNACACTTGCATCTTATATCTTGCACATGCACCTTGCACCTTGCATCTTGCACTTGCACGTTGCACTTGCATCTTATATCTTGCACTTGCACCTGTACCGACACCACTTGTGCATCGATCGGTTATCCCAAACCGGTCACATCACTTGTGTTTCAGCCGGCTACCCCAGCCCAATTGGCACAACACTTTGTTTTGACCGGATACTCCACCCCGATCAACCGACCATTTGCTCTTTTGTGTGTTGTGTATATGCATGTATATGTTGTCTGCATGATCGATATCATCTACTTGAGTTGCATACTTTCGGGTCATTGCCTTACCGACATACCTTCTTTTCGGGCCCCTACCGCTACGGCATGTCTACCTCTGGGTCACTGCCTTACTGGCATACCCTCTTTTCGGGCCCCTGCTGCAACGACATGCCTACCTCCGGGTAATTGCCTTACCGGTATACCCTCTTTTAGGGCCTCTGCCACTACGGCATGCCCATTCCTACGAGTCACTGCCTTCATGGCATACTCTTTGTCACTACTTATATGTTTTAATTTTCCTAAATTAGCATTTTCATTTGCATAGCGAGTCAGGTTGGTTAGGAAAGTGACCCTGTGTTGGTCGTGATGCCTTAACGAGCATTTCTTGCTGGGTTGATCCCAGTGAGCAATGCGAGTTAAGTCACTGGGATTGACACAAGTATGACTGTGCTAAAGATCTAATAGATCTAACTTGTGTCACCGTTCTTCGGACACACTTTAGATCTTTAAGATCTTTAGGATGGGGCTGGCATGAAGACCCCGTCAAAGTCATAATATACCAAAACTTACCCCTCACTTAGATACTAGGTTAACGCACCTTTCGTTAGATGGTGTGCTAGGTTAGGAGTTAGGGTGTGAGATAGTCTTTTTGATACTTGGCTATTGTTCTCTATTGGATTGGTTGTCCTAGCCAGGTATCTTTCTTTTGCATTGTGTTTGTGGTGTGACTACATGTTGCATATGTGTGGTAGTGTGTTAGGGCGTTCTTCTGCAGGGAGTCATGCCAATTTTCATACACACACACACACACAGAGGTACCGCTATAGGGGAGCAAGTAATGATTTCTGACCCTTTTGCTTGCAGGTGCTATTAGCTCCCCCCACTTTTATGATACGTTATGTGCATGTGAGTTTTCCCGCTGACACTTGTTTTCATGCAGGATTGAGTCTTTTTCTTTTATCTAAGTTTTTTTAAAAGTTTAGGATAGTCCTGTAGCAGAAATAAAATACGGGCACGGGTTCCGAGCCTTAGCACGGGAACCACGTAGAGGGGACCAGGAGCAGATGCTCGTGCCCCGTATCTTAATTTTGTATTTTATATTGATGTATAGAATTAGGACTGGGCATGTATATGTGGAGTCCGACCGCCCTTTTTTTTTCTGGGATATGTTACCGACCCAGCGGCACCGGCCTGTTTATTATTTTGGTTTGACTTGCTTTACTTTATTTTTGCATCATTTGCATGTTTGCACTTCATTTGTTTTTTTTATTTTTTTTCTGTGTTTCTATCTGGGATTTCGTGATACAACATAGGCTCATTAAGGACCCTAAAATTTTAATTTTCTACAAAAATCCTAAAATAAAATCTTCAAGATAATTAACATTAAGGATTCTAAAATTGTAATTTTCTACAAAATCCTAAATAAAATATTCAAGATAATTAAAAATTAGGATTAAAAAAATTCAGGATTTAAAAATTACAATATTTACTTTCTTCATATATTAATAGGGCCTCCACAATATTTAGGATCATTCTAGATAATTGCATTCATGTTTGTATGTCCTGAGGAGGAGTCCCATACTTTTCCAACCTGACTGACCCAACATACCTTCATATTGGTGGTTGTCTAGTGCGCCTAGGGTGTTAGAAGGCTCACTGACCCAGAAGGGGTGTAAGTTCTTTTGTTGGAGTGTTTACAGCTTTGTAGTTGAACCTCCGCTTTCTTTTCTTTCCGGAGGCATCCTTGTCATTTCGACATGTGTAAGTCTCACCTCTTGGAGCTCCAGTTTATAGTCATAGGATAGAGTTTCCTTCCTTTGACCTTAGGGCTATCGAGGTTTCTCGTGGATGATGCAATTCACAGATTGCTGACCGGGGATCTCAGGTTGTGTTGGGGTTGACTACCTTCACGACCAGGTAGACTTAGTGTCCTAGTAGCTGTGTATGATGAGTTTGTGGTATACCGACCCAGTTACCTCTACCTTTTAGGATCACTCTACCTTCCTTTTTGTTGAGCCCCATTGAGCCCTATCGATCCTTGACTTCGTCAATATCACATTGACGACTCGATGTCGATGAGCTGTCGCCCATTTGGGATACGACGATTTGTTCGCTGCCCTTTAGACCGGATGTGCTTTGACGTATTGGGATATCCCCGTTAAGATGATTTAGGTTATTTCGTGGGTCCCATGTGTCGATAAGCCGCTACCCATTCTGGGATGTGACAGACTCATTCTTTGCCTGATTGTTTAGCGTGAGCTTTGAAACATTGGGACTGTTTCCAGTCAGAATAACCTTCCTTTGGTTGCCTATACCCCAGGTTTATGATAATATGAAGTGAAACTCCTTTTCGGAAAGTATTCTTGGGTATTCCCCAAGATGTAATTCACCAGTATGAACATGTTCCTCTGGGAGCGCTCTTGACCCCAGAACAGGTACATACACCTGACTCTCTGGTTATGGGGTTGGTTTAAGGTGCCTACGCCTGATCTTATTTGGGCAAACATTCTTAATATATCCATGCGAGGTTTATCGCACGTATACTCTCTACGTTTTACTTTTTCTCTTGTTTGTCTCTTTGTCGTATGTCCCTTTTTATTCGTTTCCTCTCCTATTTGAATCATTTATGTGGTTCGGGAGGGAGATTTATTCGAATGGGGGAATTATACGACGATCGACAAAGGACTTACGCCCCAACCCATATAGGGGCGTAAGTCCTTTGTGGGGTGGTTTTAGCTTTGTTGTTGGACCCCCTTTCTTCCTGTTCTCTTACGACATCTCTATCATTTAATTGACAGGTATAAGTCCCGCCTTCTTCAAAATATACCTCTTAGAATATCATAGAAACAGGAGTTTCATTCTTTTAACCTTAAGGTTAATGAGATCTCCTTGAACATGTAATACATGGATTGCTCACAAGGGATTGCTGGTTGGGTTGGTCGATTACCTTCATGGCCAGATAGACTTAGGGTCTTCATAGCTTGGGATGACAAATTCATAATATCATGACCTGGCTACCTCTACTTGCTTAGGGGTTCCTCCTCTCTTTTTTTTGACACCTCCTTTGAGCTCTGTCGATTCCCTTGAGATATCGTTGATATCGTCTCGTGGACCCTGCATGCCTAGTTGTCGTCGCCCATAGTGGATACGATGATTCACCCTCTGCACTATGACCCGTTATAAACATTGAAAGCGTCAGGATTCTCTCACTCGAGATGATTAAAATCCTTTTGGTTTCTTAAATAACTGAGTATCATAAATTATCTAAGCAATACCCTTTTTATCGAGAGTATTATTGGGCATCCCCCAATATTTAATTAACCAAAGAAATATGTACCTTTAGGAGTAGTTTTGAAGTAGAAAAAGCAGAAAAACTTAATTCTTTAGTTGTGGGTTCCTTTCATTTTCGCGGAAAAATTTCCAAGGCATTTCAGTCTGATTTCGTTCGGACGTACGCTCTTGGGCTATCATGTGAAGGTTACCTTATGAATGTTCTCTACATTATGTTTAAATTTGTTTGTCTATTTCTTCATTTTTTTAAAATTTTTGGTTCCTCTCTTATTGGAATCATCTTCATGATTCAAAAGAGAGATTTGTTCGTAAGTAGAATTATACGATGACAATAAGAGAAGCTGGTGACTTCAAGGTTACAAAAAGAACAAAAACAAACTTGAAGTGACTATTTAAGTGAATGCAAATTGGCTTTGCCTCACTCTTTGATTCCTCCATATATGTCGCTACAATCGGCATGTCGTCTATATACAAAAGAAGTAAGATATTATTGAAGTATTTGATGAAACAACAGTGATATGCATAACACTTCATGCACCTATTATTTCACAAAAATCTGTCAAGTCTTCTGTACCATTATCTCTGGGCCTGTGACAAGACATATAGGCTTTTCATCAACCTACAAACCAAACATTCTTTCTTTGAAACCTTATAGCCCTAGGGTTGCACCAAGTATAATTCCTCTTCCATATCTCTCTGTAAGAAAGTTATTTTTACATTAATTTGCTCTAGATTTCGATTTTCAACTGCTACCAAACTCAGCACACCTCTAACAATTGTCATATTCATCACGGAAGAAAAATTTTGTGTAATCAACTCTTTCCATCAACTGGAACCCTTCATAACAAGTATTGCTTTGTAGCATCTACTATCATCTAACTCCTCTTTGAGCTTGTAGATCTACTTGTTGTGCAATGTTCTTTTGTCAACTTGTTATTTCATTAAACTTCATGTCATATTTGACTCCAAAGACTGCATTTTTTCATCCAAGACAAGGTCTCACTCTCTTGAATCTTATGCATAAGTGATCTCTTGAAAGCACTTTGATTCATCGCTATCAGTTGGCAATAGGGATGTAAAAAAGACGAACACGAGCGAGCTCAGGCTTAGCTCGTGTTTGGCTCGGCCAGATTTTGAACTCAAAAAGTGTGATTGTGTTCGACTTGTTTGCTTAGCGAGTCGAACATGAGTTGTTCACGAACAAAGAGTCGTTTTGACAACCTTAATCACATAACCATAAGATGTTAAATGTTGGGGTAAGATTTAAAAATTATTGTTTATATTAAAACATCATTTGAATCAAATTTAATAATATTATTAATATTATATATATATATATATATATTTATATGTGTCCTAGTAGCTGTGTNCACATCTTTACTATAAATAATTATTTTAAGTTTGAATTTAATAGTATAATTGATATATCATTTATTTTTGTAACTTTGAGTCAATATTAGCTTTGAAATCCTCAACAAATGATTGTGGAGGCGGGTATGGTTTTGCACTTAACTTTTTTAGTGATAGAATTTTCATATAAATATTATTGAATTTTGATATTTGAAATTTTAATATTTATAAATAGACTCTTTGCAGTTGAAATTCANTATAGTTTTGCACTTAACTTTTTTAGTGATAGAATTTTCATCTAAATATTATTGAATTTTGATATTTGAAATTTTAATATTTATAAATAGACTCTTTGCAGTTGAAATTCACATTCAACGCGATCATCATCGAAGATTTAGAAAATTTTAAACAAAGAATTAGGTTCATAATACAAATTAATTAATTTTTTTAAAATATTTTTTGAGCTTAAATTGAAATATAGACCCCTCTGTTTTAAATTTATATTCAACATGGCNTATTCAACGCGATCATCATCGAAGATTTAGAAAATTTTAAACAAAGAATTAGGTTCATAATATAAATTAATTAATTTTTTTTAAAATATTTTTTGAGCTTAAATTGAAATATAGACCCCTCTGTTTTAAATTTATATTCAACATGGCCATCATCGGAGATTTAGATGATCTTGAATCTTGACTGTTCTGCTTATAGTGATCGAGTTCATAACTTAAATCTATAGCATCACAAAGTTTGAAAAACTTAATCAAATAATTTAGCAAAATGAACAACACCGGGATTCAAAATCATCTCAGTAGAAATAATTGTATCAACACCAACAGGGGAGAGTCTATCATGGTACATGACCGCCCTTTTTCTTTTTGGAAATCGAACAATTACAAGAATTTGATGACGCTACTAGAAGATTAAAATTCCAGCAACGGTGTCAAATATCTTGACTGCAACTTTATATATATGTGTTTGATTTAATAAATATGTATAGGTATAATATTCAATAATGTTAAAGTCGAATTTGTCAACGCAAGTATACGTATCGCTCAAGTAATNTAAATCGAACAATTACAAGAATTTGATGACGCAACTAGAAGATTAAAATTCCAGCAACGGTGTCAAATATCTTGACTGCAACTTTATATATGTGTGTTTGATTTAATAAAGATGTATAGGTATAATATTCAATAATGTTAAAGTCGAATTTGTCAACGCAAGTATATCACTCAAGTAATATAGGGCTCTAATAGAGTCCTAATTATCGATCCCACAGGGAGAAATAAAATACTATGGACTAAGGCTTAATAAAAAGTAATACTTCAACTATAACGACGGCGTTCAATTTGCTTATCTGTCACTAATAGGCAATTGAAATAAGTAGATATTTTGGATAACTAATAAATAACTAAATATAGAAAGTAGGGTTTAATTTTGTGATATTCAATATATAAGAAAACATCATTCTCCTTGTCAAGAAATTATAGTGAATGGAGGTTTAATTTGTGATATTCAATATCTAAGAAAGCATCCTTCTCCTTGTCAAGAAATTATATTGAATGGATTGAGGTTTTTAATGTGATATTCAATATATAAGAAAACATCCTTCTCCTTGTCAAGAAATTATAGTGAATGGACTGTGATATTCAATATATAAGAAATCATCCTTCTCCTTGTCAAGAAATTATAGTGAATGGATAAGTGAATTAGTTCAAATGTATATTGTGTCAAATAGGAGCATACCTATTCTTTACCCTTGGGTCCAGGCATAAAGAACATTGGAATCATTCTCCTTGTCAAGAAATTATAGTGAATGGATAAAGTGAATCAGTTCAAATTATATTGCGCCAAATAGGAGCATACCTATTCTTTACCCTTTGGTCCGGGCATAAAAAACATTGACTAATCATTTGGTCCAGGCATAAAGAACATTGACTAATCCTATGCTTGGTTACTGATTCTGCGGCTAAATATTCTTTACCCTTTGGTCCAAGCATAAAGAACATTGACTAATCCTACACCTTGTCAAGAAATTATAGTGAATGGATAAAGTGAATCAGTTCAAATTATATTGTGCCAAATGATATATAAGAAAGCATCCTTCTCTTTGTCAAGAAATTATAGTGAATGGATAAAATGAATTAGTTCAATTTATATTATTGTCAAGAAATTATAGTGAATGGATAAAATGAATTAGTTCAATTTATATTGTGCCAATAGTTTCTCCCTGTCAAGAAATTATAGTGAATGGATAAAGTGAATTGGTTCAAATTATATTGTGCCAAATAGGCACCTATTCTTTACCCTTTGGTCCTGACATAAAGAACATTGACTAATCCTACGCTTGTTTACTGTCTTATTCTTTATCCTTTGGTCCAGGCATAAAGAACATTGACTAATCCTATGCTTGGTTAATGATTTTGTGGCTATGTTGGGAGGATACCGGCTCTCACTTCGGAGCTCCCACGTTTCCCTCACCTGAGGGCTAACATCTACACATCAGCNACGTTCACTTTGCTTATCTGTCACTAATAGGCAATTGAAATAAGTAGATAATTTGGATAACTAATAAATAACTACTTATCTGTCACTAATAAGCAATTGAAATAAGTAGATAATTTGGATAACTAGTAAATAACTAATGATAGAAAGTAGGGTTAAATTAGATATTCAATATATAAAAAAGCATCATTCTCCTTGTCAAGAAATTATAGTGAATGAATAAAATGAATTAGTTAAATTTATATTGTGCCAAATAGGAGCATTCCTATTCTTTACCCTTTGATCCAGGCATAAAGAAAATTGACTAATCCTATGCTTGGTTACTGATTCTGCGGCTAGGCTGGGACGATACCGACTCTCACTTTGGAGCTCCCACGTTCCCCTCACCTGAGGGCTAACATCTACACATCAACACCCCGGATCTCACTTCGGAGCTCCCATGTTCCCCTCGCCTGAGGGCTAACATCTACACTTCAGCACCCAAATGGGACCGAATTGAGGATTTTAGTCTGTCACTCTAAAATCTCCAATTCTACGCCCGATAATTGGACCGAATTAGGGATTTTAGTCTGTCACTCTAAAATCTCCAATTCTACGCCCGACAGTAATATTTCCCAATTTATTTGTACCCAACTTTCAAGGGCTTTGACCTTCCTAAATCTTGGATGTAATCTTCACTTTAGTTGTAAAACTCAACATNAGATAATAATATTTCCCTATTTATTTGCACCTAACTTTCAACGGTTTTGACCTCCCTGAATCTTGAATGTTATCTTCACTTTAGTTGTAAAACTCAACATATTTTAACAAATCAATTGGCCAGATTGAAAGTATTTAGGATTCAAGTTAAAAGATCATCACAATTTCTTAAACATTTTCATGGCTTCACCAATTCAAATCACCATTTCA
>JXCR01020031.1:82095-112999 GCA_002079205.1 Phalaenopsis hybrid cultivar
CGCACATAAACAACTCCTTGGTTGATTCCATGTAAATTTGCATAAAATTCTTTAACCACAGGAACTACCACGGCGGTAGTAGTGTAGCACAGCACTTCCCATCTTCGCCGCACTATCGTTTCTTCAATATCCGTTGTGGGATTATGCAATCCGTGATTCACGAATCCTCGTTGTTTGATTAATCTTTTCTTCGTCAGCAACTTGTTGAAGATTCGCTACACTTCCACAGTAATGAACTTTCACCGATTGAGAACTGGCATTCTGGGATTGTCAGGGGAATTGGACACCATAGGAATGAAATTGACAGAGTTTTTCTTCATTCTTGGGGAGAAAATATGAACTAGAGTTCGAATTTTTAAGTTTAAAAAGACTATTCCCGCCCAAAAACAGTCAAAAATTGCTCATCGGACACAAGAAACCGCTTTTCACCGGTCTTGCCGTCGGCGGCGTCGATGGCACCGTCGGTGCGCCTCTGTATTAATTTTGTCTAGACTCTCGGGAAAAACCCGCCGTCGGTGCCTAAGGCAAAATTTTCAGAGTTTCGCTCTTGTCTGAATGCGTTTTAATTTTTCTTTATGGATCCAATTTTTAAGATATTTTAAGGGTAAATAAGAGTAGTAGAGCTTAATACTACTATAAAATAACGATAAATTTAAATAACAACTACTATAATTGCGAATAAAGTAAAGATAAATATGGGTTGCCTCCCATAAAATGCTTGGTTTAACGTCGTCAGCCTGACCTATTCATGTTTTATTCAGGTTGATTGATCATTAAAACATCTTTAAAATTTGATCTGTTACCCTCATAATATGGTTTTAATCTATGTCCATTTACTTTAAACTTTTCGTTTTCTGATCTTCAATTTCAATAGCTCTGTAAGTATAAACTTGAGTCACAGTAAATGACCCTAACCAATGAGACTTCAATTTCCTAGATTTCAACAGCTCCGTAAGTATAAACTTGAGTCATAGTAAAGGGTCCTAACTAACGAGACTTCAATTTTTCTGATATTCAATTTCAACAGTTCGTAAGTATAAACTTGAGTCACAGTAAAGGGTCCTAACCAACGAGACTTCAATTTCCAAATAACTTCAGCCTAACGTTGTAAAGAAAAACTTCTTCTTCTGGTTCAAAGTTCTTCTGGTTAATCTTCCGATCATGCCATAACTTTAGCTTTTTCTTATAAATTCTATCATNGTTGTAACCAAGCAGGTGAAGCTGATGGCAGAAACGGATGTCCTGGCTTCTCCTCATGGAGCTCAGCTCNCACCTTTTTGGGCTTTAGCATGTTTGTAATTCGTTTTGAGAAAATCTTAATCAAGTCAATGATATCTTTATGTACCTGTAACAAAAAGTTGTAACCAAGCAGGTGAAGCTGATGGCAGAAACGGATGTCCTGGCTTCTCCTCATGGAGCTCAGCTCACAAACATGTTCTTCATGGACAAGAACAGCAGAGTCATGGAGTTCTTCCCCAAGGGATGGAAGGAGTTCGCCGGTGTTGGCCAGTATGTTTTCCAGTGGATTGCGAAAGCCTCCGGCATTAAGCACCAGGGTCCCTGGCATGACAGCAATGCTGATACATGCCCATATACTGACAATTCAAGGTGTTTTGGGTTCTACAAGAACGGTCAGATAGGGCATGATGAAGCTTACTTCACTAATTGGACGGCCATGGTTATCAGGGAAATGAGGAAGTATAAGCTCACGGAGGAGTACAGACATGCACAGCAGGAGTTGAGATCAAGGAACTGCCTCTGTACCACCTAATTACTCGGAATGATGGCTTGAAATTCTTCTCCTGAATCATATTTCCATGATTTGTGTTGATTAAGAATAAATGCAGAGAAATTACAGAAATAAAAACAAACTTGCATTGAGATCTTGGAAAAAATGGGATGGGAGGCCTCATTTTTTTTTCCTTTTACTTCTCTTGTTTGCCTTTCCATTTCCTTCAAATCTTCCATAATTTCCAAGCAGTAAACAACATTTGTAGATAAATAAAACTCTAATGAGATAAAACCCTTCATGTGGTCATAGATGGAGGTGACTATCATTGAACACTATACTTCCTTACAGAGTACCATTTCTTTAAACTCAGTTCTTTTATTGCTCCAAGGTTCACAATTCTTCCTAACAATTAATATTAGAGCAAAGTTCGTTTTAGAACATACAAGAAAAGTAATGCTATATGCATATGGAATGTCAAGATTGTCGGGTAATAATTTTTTTTATGCCCCATGCAGAATTGGTAGATATTAAGAGTTATATGCCCCTGACTAAGAGAAGAATATTGATTTTAACATATTGCATGAGANTTACAGACATGCACAGCAGGAGTTGAGATCAAGGAAATGCCTCTGTACCACCTAATTACTCGGAATGATGGCTTGAAATTCTTCTCCTGAATCATATTTCCATGATTTGTGTTGATTAAGAATAAATGCAGAGAAATTACAGAAATAAAAACAAACTTGCATTGAGATCTTGGAAAAAATGGGATTGGAGGCCTCTTTTTTTTTTCCTTTTACTTCTCTTGTTTGCCTTTCCATTTCCTTCAAATCTTCCATAATTTCCAAGCAGTAAACAACATTTGTAGATAAATAAAACTCTAATTAGATAAAACCCTTCATGTGGTCATAGATGGAGGTGACTATCATTGAACACTATACTTCCTTTATATTCCTTTCTTGTCATTCTCCTTACAGATTACCATTTCTTTAAACTCAGTTCTTTTATTGCTCCAAGGTTCACAATTCTTCCTAACAACTAATATTAGAGCAAAGTTCGTTTTAGAGCATACAAGAAAAGTAATGCCATATGAATATGGAATGTCAAGATTGTCGGGTAATAATTTTTTTATGCCCCATGCAGAATTGGTAGATATTAAGAGTTATATGCCCGTGACTAAGAAAAGAACATTGATTTTAACATATTGCATGAGAAGGCTGCATTTGATATGATGAAAGATTTATGACAAATATGCAATAAATCTTCCACTATAAATAAGGTAAATCTGAGAACCTAAAAAGCTGCTAGGCTTAGGTTTTTAAATATATCATGCCTTGGATGAATGAACTCACATGACCACAATAATAATGCACTCGAGTAATTTTATTCAAATGGAGTCTCCATGGTTTGTTTCCATCAATCTTGCCTTTAGTAGTAAGGGCTAGTAGGCAAGTGATTCTTTCTCCACAAATCACTCAAGGGGCTCAATGTTTTACGTCCAATTAAAGGCACCTGATTACTACCACAAGGGCTTTGTACTCTAGAAGANATACTTAGGCTAAGGGTGAAAAGAATTAAAGGAAAGGAGCTAGGAAAGAGTACTTAAGGAAAATCCCACCTGGACCTGAATTTTGCAAACATTATGTTTTGCATTGTATAGCTGGTCATGAATTTAAGATGTCTACATGAGAGCTCCTCATACTAGTTCGATTTGGTATGTCACACCAAATCATGTATGATAACGGCTTATGCCAGTAATAAAAAAATATATATATGCCGATAAAAAATATGAGTGGCATGGAAGTCTCTCTGTAGCTTTGTGGGCATGTTGTACGGCATAGAGTACACCCACATTCTTCTACACTTTGTGTCAACTCTATGGGTCCGACAGTCCTTCCTTTGGAAGTTGACTTGCTTTTTGGGCTAAGATTTTGCCCACCACTTTTTACTCTTCATGCGTCGACCCTAGGGTCTCGGTAGTCATTCCTTTGGAAGTCAACTAGCATTCTTTGTGAACATGTTGTATGACATACCGTACCCCACCTTTTTCTGTGCTTCATTGCATGTAAGAGAGGTCTTGAACATCTCTTAAAACTGATTTCTGANTCCCACAAAAAAAAATTTCCTTCTTTTTAAAAAAAACTGCGTAACTCTCCTCCCTCTCTCCTCTCTCCTCCCTCTCTCCTCTAATCTCTCTCTCCCAAAAAATTAAAGAAACGGTTAAAAAAAAAATAAAAAGAAAAAAAAAATTCTCCTCTTCTCCGCATCTCCTCACAGCCGACCTCTCTCCCGTTCGCGAAAACCGCCCGTTCCCTAACTTGTCGTCGCCGACTTCTCCTCGCCAGCGAAGGAGACCGTCGGCCATCTCCACGCCGGCGAAGCCCGTCGCCGGCACCCTCACCCTTCCGAACCGCCAACCTCCTCCTCCTCTTCTTCTTCTTCTTCTCCAAATTTTTCTTTTTCTTCTTTTATTTCCTCTTCTTTTTCTTCTTCTTCTCCTAATTTTTCTTCTTCTTCTTTTGATTCTTCCTCTTCTTTTTCTTCTTCTCCTAATTTTTTTTTTCTTCCATTTCTTCTTCTTCTCCTAATTTTTTTTTATTTTTTTTTCTTTTTCTTCCTCTTCTGCCAGATCTCTTCCTCCTCACCGTTTTTGTCACTCGCCGGCGTTATATTTAAGCCGGAGAAAATCAACGAAGAAAACGACATATTTCGGGCTCTCCTCCGCGCTTCTTTCGCCCCCGGTGCGCACCGCCGGCGAGCTAAGTTCTCCACCTCACTATCCTATTTTCCCGGCGACCGGATAATTCGCCGGAGCACTTCGACGTCGTCGGGCAGCGAGCAAAGTCCCTGTTTGAGGAGGTGCAAGCGTCTTTTCTTGTGCGAGGAAAGCTTTCTCTTTTTCACCGCCGTCGAGCGCCCCTCGAAATTATATTTTGATTTTTTTTTATGCCAAAATTATTATTTTTTGGTTGCTTTGCGTCCCTCACTGATTCTTATCTCTTATTCTCCTTGTTGCATGATTCATTGTAGGATACATTGGAGCACGGACTGGACGTCGACGGCTTGGAGCAAGTAAAGAGAACGCGCCTGCAACCTTCGCAGTGGTGAGATCCCCTAAACTCCTAGCTAGCCTTAGGTTTAATGGTGTCTAGGCGTGTGGGTTCGATCGCCCTCACGGGGTGCGTGCGTCGGCATGGGTCAGCGCGTCAACGTACCTATGTGATTGATCGTCGATTTCCTAGAGCGAGCCGTTAAGTTAGGACTTCCTATGTGTAAACAAACACCTCCCGTAGAGCCGAATGTCTCCCTTTTAATGTGAGCCTTACCACAAGTTCTGATGGGTCGGAGTCCCTCACTGCTCTTGTTTTGGGTTCCCTAGCCTTACATGGAGAAGCTGGGATGTCGGACTTGGTAAAGCGAGAGAAGCTTTGTAGGTGTCTCGCTTTGCAAAATCTGGAGGAGTTCACAAAATGGGAAACGCTTTCTAGCTAGCTCATTTCATGACGCCGTGGAGAGTTTCCCCCTCGGAGATCCGGGGAGAAACTCCCCACATTTCCTCACCAAAACNTACTCCATGCTTCTTCAAGTAAACATTCATTCAAATGTAGTCCAATATTAATCAGATAAATTATAGTGTTTTCTGTTTTTAGCCGAAAACTGTTTTGACAAGCCTAAATGTAGTCTCATACTCTTAATATGCTCCGTGATTATTTTAGCTCAGGTGATCGACCACTTAATTGCATTCCATCATTTTCCTATTGATTAACTTCCTTAAGATTATTAATTAGTGCTCTAAAGTTGTATAAATCTCCAATCTCTTTAGTTTCTCATAGTACTCTTTTTCTTGTTAAGAGTTTGATTATATTTATATTTTTTTATAGTTTCAATTCGATAAATCTAGTCGAAATTCAAAACACTGTATTGTATGGCTTATATAAATTTTTAATCATTAATTATTTTCCCAACATTTAAATACTCTAATAATCTTAGAACCAAATGATCTTAGACTCATTAGATTCTTCTATTTGTTAAGCAATCCAATTATAAATATATAATACTTAAAAATTATTTGATTTTTGAATTAGTATCACGATATTTTTGAATCGTACTTCAAATATTTGATATAGACTTATTTGAATTGGAACGAAACAATATTTGATACTCTCGGATTTGATTTGATTATAAATTTATTAAATTGGAAGAATCCATGGTTTTGAATTTGAGTAAATAAAAGAGAATCCAAAAAAATGCATCATGGTTGATATTTGATGGGAAGTTTGTATGAAGAAATATCAATTACTAATTATCTAACAAAGTTTTATGAATTAGAAAGAAATTCCTCGGAAGTAAATTCTCAGGTCCTCTTTGCAGCAGCAGCTTTGTGTTGATGTTGTAGCTCTACGATTAGAGAGGTTTATTGTAGGGTTTTAAGTGCCTTAATAAACGCATGGAGTGATGAGGAAATAAGGGAAAAGCCAAAGTCATTGTCTTCCTTTCTCCTATCACAGATCCCTAAGGATTTCAGGAGTGGCGTAGCAGTAGTAGTATCAATGTTTCAATCCTCTGTAGCTCGGGAGATAAAGCTCATTCTTTTTGCGTTGTTTAAGGGCCCGTCCTTCAGCTCTTCTCCCCACTTCTCCTGCTTTCCATTATCCCCCCTGAAACAGTGAGAAGTTTTGGGGCATTGAGTTTCTTCAGCTTGAGAACACAGAAACCCAGGCTTCAAGTAAAGAGGGAGTAGAGTGTAGGTTGCATAATGAGGTTCAGTACTCACCAATGATTGAACTCCCCTGAGCTTAATCTCTGTGTATGTGTGGAAGATGAAGCCCATGAACAATAACAACTGGTTGGGTTTCTCTCTCTCCCCTCAGCTCGGAATGGAAGTTGCATCAGATCCCCTTAAGCATGCAAATCCTCAAACTGCACATCAGTCTTCCCCTGCTTCTGCTTCCACTTTTGTTCCCAGCAACTTCCTTCTATCCTATCCACATTTTAGCAGCCCTGGCATTTGCTATGGAGCTGATGCGGAGAATGTTGGGTTTTACTCTCAGCTCTCATCAGTCATGCCGGTTAAGTCTGATGGCTCTCTCTGTATTATGGAAGCCTTCAGCAGATCACAAGAAGGTCAGCCTCTCTCTCCCTCCCTCGTCATGTTTATCTTCTTTCTACTTCCCTCTTCTTTTCTAAATTCTCCTCCTCTTTTTCCTTCTTCTCTTACTCATTTTGGTGAAGGAATGGTGCCATCTCCTTCCCCAAAACTGGAAGACTTCTTGGGCTGTGGTCCAAACATGGGGACCCATCAGTATAGCAACAGTGACAGGAGAGCAATGGCTCTAAGCTTGGACAGTATGTATTATGGACAAAGCATAGACCAGGAGAGCAATGAAAACCATTCTCTTGAGCTCTTTCAACAACCTTTTAGACAACAGAACTACTTCCAGCCATTGCACGAGATGTATCAGGAGTCATTAGTTAGGGACCAAATCCCTGATTGTAGATTTCAAAGCAACGAAAGAGTAGGTGATGCAAGAGAGATGGGTTTTGGCTCTCTTGGATTACTGAGGCATGGCGATCTCAAGCCCTTGAGCTTGTCCATGAGCCCTGGATCTCAGTCTAGCTGCGTAACTGCTCCGCAGCAGCAGATCGCTTCTGCTCCAGAAAATGAGCATTTTGCTTTGGAGCATTCGAAGAAGAGAGTTAATGAAAAAGGAGCTGAGAAGCAGCCAGTTCATAGGAAGTCTATTGATACATTTGGCCAGAGAACTTCGCAATACAGAGGTGTAACAAGGTATTACATTCTAAGTCTTACTTAGAGCATGCAAAACACTTTTTTCATTATTAAATATGTGTTTTTTTTCTTTTTCTTATGTGATGATACAGGCATAGATGGACAGGTAGATATGAAGCTCATCTATGGGATAACAGCTGCAAGAAAGAAGGGCAAACAAGGAAGGGAAGGCAAGGTTAGTTTGGCAAAAAAAAATCTTTGTTTGAACCCTCATAGTCTTTTATTTTAGTTCCTTTATTATTAATATTATTATTATTATTATTATTACTTTTACCTAACTTTGTTGCCTTGTCATGTTCTTTCCTTGGGATACCATGAANACAGTGAACAATGCGAGTTAAATCATCGGGATTGACATGAGTATGACTGTGCTAAAGATCTAATAGATCTAACTTGCGTCACCGTCAGTGAGCAATGCGAGTTAAGTCATCGAGATTGACATGAGTATGACTGTGCTAAAGATCTAATAGATCTAACTTGCGTCACCGCTCTTTGTGACATCCTTTAGATCCTTTAAATCTTTAGGATGGGGTCGGTATGAAGACCCCGTCAAATTCATACTATACTCAGACTTACCCCTCACTTATATATTAGGTTGATGCCCCGTCAAAGTTATGCTATACTCAGACTTACCCCTCACTTATATACTAGGTCGATGCACTTTCTCGGTAGATGGTGTGTCAGGCTAGGATTTAGGGTGTTAGATAATCTTTTTGATGTCTGGCTATTGTTCTCTGTTCGATTGGTTGTCATAGCCAGGTATTTTTCTTTTGCATTATGCTTGTGATGTGATTGCATGTTGCATATGTGTGGTAGTATGTTAGGGCGTTCTTCTGCAGGGAGTCATGTCTATTTTCACACACACACACAGGTACTGCTATGGGGGAAGCAAGTAATGATTTCTGACTCTTTTGCTTGCAGGTGCTATTAGCTCCCCCTACTTTTAAGGCATGGCTCACGATACGTTATGTGCATGTGAGTTTTCCCGCTGACATTTGTTTTCATGCAGGATTGAGTCTTTTTCTTTTCTCAATATATTTTTTTTAGAGTCTAAGAGNTGATTTGTCCTCTGTCCTTTGGCCCGGACGTGCTTTGACGTATCGGGAGATCCTCGTTAAGATGATTTAGGTTATTCCGTGGGCCCCATGTGCTGATAAGCCGCTATCCATTCCGGGATGTGAGAGACTCATTCTCTGCCCGATTGTTTAGCGTGAGCTTTGAAGCATTGAGACTGTTCCCACACGGAATAACCTTCCTTTGGTTGCCTATACCCCAGGTTTATGATAATATGAAGCAAAACTCCTTCTATCGAGAGTATTCTTGGGTATCCCCCAAGATGTAATTAATCAGTAGGACACGTTCCTCTAGGACTGCTCTTGATCCCAGAACAGGTACATACACCTGACTCTCTGGTTATGGGTTGTCTATGTAGATACTTCTTTCGCGGATATTGGTTTAAGGTTCCTCTACCCAATCTTGTTTGGGCGGATATTCTTAAACTATCCTTGCGAGGTTTATCGCACGTAGACTCTCCACGTTTTACCTTTTCTCTTGTTTGTCTTTTTGTCGTATGTCGCTTCTTATTCGATTCCTCTCCTCTTCGGATCATTGATATGGTTCGGGAGGGAGATTTATTCGAATGGGGAAAGTATACGACGATCGACAAGCTGACGACTCTTTTTAAAAAAAAAAAAAGAGAAAATTAAAACAGAAAACAAATGCATTATTATTATTATTACAAATGATACAAAGATGATGAGGATTGAATGACAACATGCCCATCTTAAGTGAGGGGATTGTTGTCACCTAGCTTGTGAACAGATGGAAGCATCAAAAAGTGAAAATTCTGAAGTGCTCAATTTTAGCCGTAGATCATTAAAAATGGATCAAAATTACTCCTTAGGTTGAATTTATGATTTAAGTTAACACCAACCGTTAACTTCGAAAGTATTTTAGGAATAAGAATTTTAAATAAACTTTTTTATTATTATTTTCATATGTAATAAATTATTTAAATTTATGGATGAGAGTAAATCTTTATTTCATGAAGTAAATAATTAAATATAGTCATCCCCTTTTAAGGAATTTGAATACTCCAATAGAATCAATATAAGCCCAAAGTAAAGAATTTTTTACTTAAATAAATAGAGTAATAATAAAATACTTGACAACATAAGATTTCTTCAAAGTCATCTATGCAATTATCATTTTTAATAAATAGTATTCAAAATCATCTATCCAGACAAAACAAAATAACAAGTGCTATGATCCTCTCCTCGTTCTTTCTAATTAGACAAAAGATCAATAGTGAAAAAACCATGAATATAAGCATGAAGAAAGTAAAGACAGCACCAAATTTGCTGCATCAATGAATCAGTTGGCTTATTGCTTCATAATCATATTTGATATTTACTTTTCCATGAAATTGCAATTTACACCTCACCAAAATCAGGTCAGAAAATATATTTCAGCCAAGCAACCTTGTTATAAGATGTAAAAGCAAGCGCTTGAAATGTAGGAAGTTGGAATATTAACAGTACCTACTCCATCATAAGGCGGTTGCTGGGTCAAAATAAAGATAGCTGCAAACAGTAACAATTAATAAGCTTTGCAGAACTTCATATATCAAAATAAAATTGTGGAGGACCAGCCAAATAGTTACTGAATGAGAAATAGTTGGAAGATTTATATACACACCACTCAATTCTTATATATTTACAACTCTACCAACTACAACAACAAAGCTTTAATCCCACTACGTGGGGTCGGCTACATGAATCCTTTTTCTCCATTGCGTCCTATTTAGTGTCATATTTTCATTTAATTCTAGTAAATTAAGATCATTTTTTTATACAAGAAGCCCAAGCCTTCCTAGGTCTACCACTGCCTTTCTTAACACAAGTCGAATCTAAAACAACTACTCTCCTAATCGGATCATCAAATGATCGACGTTTAATGCGACCAAACCATCTAAAATGACTTTCTCTAATTTTGTCCGTCACAGAAGCTACACCAACCCTATCACAGATATATTCATTTCGCATTTTGTCTGCAAGTGTAAATTTACTCATCAACCTAATCAATTTCATCTTGTTATGCTTCTCTTTTAAAGGCCAACATTCAACGCCATAAAGCATTGCAGGTCTCACCACTGTCTTATAAAATGTTCCTTTCGGTCTAAGCGGTACTTTTCTATCACACAAAAGGCCCGAAGCATTCCTACACTTCAACCAACCAACTTAAATTCTACTATTAACATCCCCATCTATATCACCATCGCTTTGAACAACATACCCAAGATATCTAAATCGTTCACACCTTTTAATAATTTGATCACCCAAAGTCACACGAACCCAAGATATCTAAATCATTCACACCTTTTAATAATTTGATCACCCAAAGTCACACTTCTGCCACGCTATTACTACTAAAATTACATTCCATGTATTCAGTTTTAGTTCTACTTAAACGAAGGCCGCTACTACTAAAATTACATTCATTCAGTTTTAGTTCTACTTAAATAAAGGCTTTTAGACTCCAATGTAGACCTCCATAATTTAAGTTTTTTCTGGGCTTTTTCTCTCGTTTTATCCACGAGAAGGATATCATCAGAAAAAAGCATACACCAATGTACATCCTCCTGTAGATGTCCAGTAAGACCATCCATAACTAAAGCAAAAAGATATGGGCTTGAAGGATCTTGATGTAATCCAAACAAAAATAGAAAAATATTTGGTCAATCCTCCTTCAGTTTGAACACAAGTAACAGCTCTAGTATACATATCTTTAATGACTTGAATATAAGTCATATCAACACCTTTCTTCTCAAGAACTCTTCAAAGGATATCTCTTGGAACCGTATCGTAAGCTTTTTCTAAATCAATAAAAATCAAATGTAGATCCTTCTTATTATCTATGAACTTCTCCATCAAACCTCTCAATAAATGTATAGCTTCCATAATAGACTTGCCCGACATAAATCCAAATTGATTATGAGAAATCTTTGTAATACGTCTTAACCTATGTTCAATTACCCTCTCCCAGAGTTTTAAAGTATGACACGTCAACTTAATTCCTCTATAATTTGCACACTATCGTGCATCCCCTTTATTCTTAAAAAAGGGGACTAAAATACTCTTCCTCCACACCTCATGCATCTTTTTAGTTTTTAAAATAATATTAAAGAGTTTAGTAAGCCAAGAAACTCCCATTCAGGCATCTTTTTAGTTTTTAAAATAATATTAAAGAGTTTAGTAAGCCAAGAAACTCCCAACAAATCAGGACCAAAATACTCTTCCTCCACTCCTCAGACATCTTTTTTAGTTTTTAAAATAATATTAAAGACCAAAATACTCTCCCTCCACTCCTCAGGCATCTTTTTAGTTTTTAAAATAATATTAAAGAAGTTTTATAAGCCAAGAAGTCCCAAATCTTTTTTTAGTTTTTAAAATAATATTAAAGAGTTTAGTAAGCCAAGAAACTCTCAAATCTCCTATAGGAATCTTTTTAGTTTTTAAAATAATATTAAAGAGTTTAGTAAGCCAAGAAACTCTCAAATCTCCTAACATTTACATATTTCATTTGGGATATCATCAGGTCCTACAGACTTTCCACCATTGGTTTTCTTTTTTACTAATGCGACGAGTTTTTAAAATAATATTAAAGAGTTTAGTAAGCCAAGAAACTCCCAAATCTCCCAAATATTTCTACATGTCAAATGGGATATCATCAGGTCCTACAGACTTTCCACCCTTGGTAGTCTTTAAAGCCTCATCAACTTTCTTTTTACTAATGGGACGGTAAAGAAGAAACGTTTTATTATTATTCACAATATTAAGATCACTAAGGTCGATCGTATTTTCAGAAACTTCATTATTTTATCAGAATAATTCACCCACCTTTGTTGAATATCTTTTTCTAAGAAAAGTACTTTTTGATTTTCATCGTTAATGCACTTTATTTGTGTTAAATCTTTATTTTTTTCTCTCTTTGTTTGGCTAGTTTATACATATATTTTACACTTTTCTTAGTATCTAATCCATTACAAAGATCATTAAAAGCAAAATTTTTTGCATCACAAATTGTTCTTTCAGACTCCCTGCGGGTTGTTTGATATTTTTCTCAGTTCTCTAAGCTTTTATATTTAAACGAATTTTTATAACATAACTTCTTATATTTTATCTTTCATTGCACATTATAATTCCACCACCAACTATTTTTATTTATAAAAACTTTTTCTTTAGATTATCCAAACACATCTTTTGTTACTTGTCTAATAGCGTTTGTTATTTTATCTCACATAACATTTGCTTCTTCATGAACATCTCAAATTTTGAAATCTAGAATTTTACTCATAAAAATAATTTTATTTATGTCTTATAGGTTCCCTCATCTAATTCTACGATGATGAGTCCAGGTATTTTTTATTTTACAACTTTTAATCTTAAAATCTAGAACTAATAAAAGATGTTGGGTACTTAAATTTTTACTTGGAATGACCTTACAATCTTTACAATCTCAACGATCTCTTCTTCTCATAAGAAAATAATTAATTTGTGTTTTATTATATCCACTCTTATAAGTAATAAGATGCTCATCTCTTTTCTTGAATAAAGTATCAGTAATAACAAAATCATACGTTAAAGCAAAATCTAAAATAGTTCTACCTTCTTCATTAGTTACTCCAAAACCACAGTCACCATGAGTATATCTGAAGTCTTCTACCACTCTACCGACATGTCCATTTAAATCTCCTCGAATAAAAATTTTTTCTTCAAGAGGTATCATTTGTATTAAGTATTCTAAGTCATTTCAAAATTTATCTTTAGACCCTGTATCTAAACCTACTTGAGGAGCATAAGCACTTATAAATTATTATCAATAATAATCTTAAGGGCTATAATTTTATCACCAACTCTATTAATTTTACAACATTATCTTTCAAACTCTTATTAATAATTACACCTAAATCATTTCTAGTGCGACTCTTACCAGAATACCAAAGTTTAAAACCTAAATTATCAATCTCCTTATTTCTAGTGCGACTCTTACCAGAATACCAAAATTTAAAACCTAAATTATCAATCTCCTTAGCCTTTTCTCCATCCATTTTGTTTCTTGAATACATAAGAAATTAATTTTTCTTTGAATCATAATATCAACTAATTCCATTAATTTATCATTGAGAGTTCCTATATTTCAAGATCTTATCCTAATATTAGTTTCATTAGTTTCATTGACTAACTTCTTTACCCGCATTCGTCCGTGATATGGGAACTCTTGCTTATTTGACACTACACCCGGGCGTCGGTGTAGCGGCCCTTGCACACTTTTCATTGTATTCAGGCTATACAGCGCAGCGCTTCCAGGAGACGCCCTAGGACTTACACAATGATCAAAATGATTCATGTCATGATTTTTTTCGACAAGTTTTACGCTGGTTGTCGACTACCTAACGCAACCCTCCACTTTTCACATCCGGGCTTGGGACCGTCAATGACAATCTACCACCTAAACTTCAATTTTTACATACATGCCACCTTACTATACTTGAAAATGTGTATTCCGCTTTGTAAATGTTAAAATGGTGGCATTTTTTATGTGATATGAAAGATTTAGGTGAAATAAATGTGAAAAATAAATTTTAGGTTTTTTTTTAATGAATGGTCAGAGGCTATTATACAAGCCTTCATCCACCCCTAATGTGTCTAATAATTTGAATATCACCTCCTTAAGGCCAACTATGCCAGAAGGGATTCGAACCCCCGACGTGAAGGGTCTTATACCGTGGATGCAAACCAACAGGTCGTGGTACGCGGAACTATACACCAAATAAAGTTTAGGCGTTAGATATGTAAATATATATGGATTGGGTGGTATGCNCTTGTTCCTCTTGCTGTCTCTCATCAAAGTACTTGCTGGAAAGTACATTCGGGGCTCCCATTTTGCTTCTTTTGCTGCCCCTTATTGAAATATATGCTGAGAGTTATTTTTAAATACTGGAAATTACGTTTGGAGCTCCCATATTGTTCCTCTTGCTGCCCCTTGTTGAAATACATGCTGGAAATCATTTTTCAAAGTTGGAAAATCACATTTGGGGCTCACACCTTGCTTTTCTTGTTGCCCCTTGATGGAAAATAAGCTGAAAATCGCTTTTTAAAGTTGGAAAATTATGTTTAGGGATCACATCTTGCTTTTCTTGTTGCCCCTTTGATGGAATATATGTTGGAAATTATTATTTTTTTTAAGAGTTGAAAATTACGTTTGGGGCTCGGATGGCCATGTTCTTGGGTTCAGTTTGGGCTCCTTTTAGTGCATTATGTTGGCTGAAATATTTTATTGATTTGCTCCTTTTTGCTAATTTCAGTTTGCCCCTTTTGCTGGGCTCGGTTGGCCACGTTATTGAACTCAGTTTGGGCTCCTTGTAGCGTTTTATGTGGGCTGAAATATTTTTGTTGGTTTGCTCCTTTTTGCTGATTTCGGTTGCCCCTTGTACTGGGCTCGGTTGGCTTTGTTGAGAAAAATAGTTTGATGGCGTATTTGCAAAACCTGAAGCATTTGTGGTGTTATATTTGCAAAATCTGAAATATTCAAGTGTTATATTTGCAAAAATCTAAAACCTTTTGGTGGCGTATTTGCAAAACCTAAAACATTTGTGATGTTATATTTGCAAAACCTGAAACCTTTGAGTGTTATATTTGCAAAAATCTGAAACTTTTTGGTGACATATTTGCAAAACCTGAAACAATTGTGGTGTTATATTTGCAAAACCTGAAACATTTGAGTGTTATATTTGCAAAAATCTGAAACTTTTTGGTGACGTATTTGCAAAACCTGAAACATTTGTGGTGTTATATTTGCAAAAATCTGAAACATTTGGGTGTTATATTTGCAAAAATCTGAAATATTTGTGGGGCTTACTTGCAAAACCTAAAATATTTGGGTGGCGTATTTGCAAAATCTGAAACATTTGGGAGTTACATTTTGCAAAACTCTGAAATATTTGTGGTGTTATATTTACAAAATCTAAAACATTTGGGTGTTATATTTTGCAAAAATCTGAAATATTTGCGGGGCTTGTTTGCAAAATCTGAAACATATGAGTGTTATATTTGCAAAAATCTGAGAGCATTGGTTGGCCTATTTGCGAAAATCAGAAACGCATGATAGGTGGGATGTTGATTTGAAGCTCTTCGTTCTCTATTATTACTACGTATTTTCTCATTTGTTGATGCTCGATTTTGGTTCTTTGGAGCTGGATAAAGGCTAAAAATATTTCTTTGTTTTCACCATGTTGGATTTGTATCTCATTATAAACTTTTGATGAAGGATGTGATTAAATTATTTTTGACATATGTATGTTTTTCTAGAAGGTTTGGAAATTCATGAAAATGCCACACGTTGATAAAAAAATAAGAAAATGATATCTTTCTAAGATTGATTCAAGACTCCTGAAGCTTCATTTTGGGATTCATAAATTAAATTTGATTTATAAAGGGGTTTGGAAATCCATAAAAGTGCTACTTGGAAAGGATATCCTTCTCGGGATTGATCCGATTATTTTTCTTTTTGACGAATTTAATCGTTTTAGACCGATACATTCATGATTTTATTTTAAACTTCACTGATTTGGCTTGGCTTTAAAAATGTATCGATCTCCTTTTCGTTTATTTTGTTTTCTTTTTTTTTAACGGTCAAGTTAAAAATGGGAATTTTCGATTTAATTATATTTAAAAATAATTCACAGTCTTAAGAGAAATAAGAGGGAAAGAGAAAGGAAGAGAAAATTTAAAATAAGATTTGAACCTTCGAGGTGATAAAATCTAAAGAGAGGATATGATAGTGAACCATCTACCGTTCCTTTTTGCATATAAAAGATTAAACTGTAAATTGGAAGAATATTTAGGGGTTGGAAGAAAGTGAGGGTTTAGATAACAATTAAGGATATGGATTGAAAGATTAGTAGACCTGTACTTAGGTCCCCTAAGTTTTGAATCAACTTAAATTCAATTACTCTAATTAGGTTTGAAGCACACTTCACAACTCTTTTGCCAAAACTATAAGTTCACCCTTAAGTTTTAGAAGTCCGGTGATGAGCTAAGCTTAATCTAAAGATGTTTGAGGGTTAGTTGAAAGGACACTTAGTTGAGGTTAGACACTTTAAGACACTTCAAATAAACTAAAGTGTATGTTTCCTAGGTCTTAGGAGCATACTTTAAGAGAGTTTATCATCCTAATTTTCAAATAATCCTAAGATGTCAGACATCTGATCCCAGTTCATGAGAGAACTAGGACACTAGGCACATGGTGCACTAGATTGTGATTCATGGCTGATTTAATTAGATCAAATAATGAAATTCTTACCTTAACTTGACCAAAATTGAAACCTAATGCTCCGGGATTTGAGTTTGTCTTACACTCAAATCCTCCTGGCAATTGGGGACATTCCAATATCACATATAAATTTCTTATTATTGATCATTTATAAGTGATATTGTATTTCATTTTATTTGTTTGTTTTTTTCCTACAATTTACTTGTTTCAGTTAAGTCTTTTTCAGGTCATACTTTCCTCTTTTACACGGCGCATACTAGCTAAACTTAAAGAAGTAATGAACCTACCAAGCGTACAGGTTTAATTTATATTACAACATTTTATTTTCCCAGCATGTTATTGCTTTTATATCCTGTTATACTACTCTTTATAGCATGTTATACGCTTCTTTCAGCATGTTATACTGTCTTTCCTTTTTACTGTATAGTACATTGTTATTGTTCTTTCACACTGCATGCTTAGTTACTTTAATATGCTATGCCTTAGTATAGAATAACCTAGTGGTTAGGAGCATGTTCAAAACTAAAATTAAACCAGGAGATGCTACTACGAAGAGTATGGAGCGAATACCGTGGGCAGCACGACGAGGAACAATTTCAAGATGGATCTGCAACAGCTAAACATCAAAACACATCACATAAACACATTAACATCACATATTATTATCTTTAGTTTAAATAACAATCCATAGGATCATTCTCTAGGCCTTTTGTACAATTCTGTTGTACAATTATAAGTCCTAATGCTTTAGGATTCCGAGGTTACCGTACGGTACGGTGTAAATCCCCTTATCTTTTTAGGCTATTTGCACAGTCTGATATTATGCAAACATAAGTCCTAAATCCTAAATGATTTGCAGGATTGAAATATCAAATAGGCGTCACTTCAAAGACATAAAGCCAAAGAATAGGATAGTTGGGACATCTCCGGGGTTTCTCCTGAATCTGTGATATCCCCTATTTTTCTTCCCTTTGGATTCCTTAAATAATTGTTCCTATTTTGAGTCATTCCTATNTAGAAATGATTTATAATCTCAAGAAAAATTGGAGGGAAAGAGAAAATGAGAGAATTGAAATTGAAATTTGAATTTTTGGGATGATAAAATCTAAAGAGGAGATGGGGTAGCGAACAATCCATCTTTTCTTTTACATAACGAAAAATGAATTGCAAATTGGAAACTTAGTTGGAATCGAAGGAAATGAGAATTCAGATAACGATTGAGAGATTAGTGGACTTACTCTTAGAACCCTTAAGCTTTGAATCAATCTAAAATCTAATTCCTTTAACTATGATTGAAGCACAACTCACAACTCTTTTGCCAAAACTATGAGTTTACCCCTAGGTTTTAGGAGTCTGGTAGCGAGCTAAGCTGGATCTATAGATGTTTGAGGGTTAGTGGAAAGACACTTAATTGAGATTAGACACCTTAGGACACTTCAAGTTTAACTTAAAGTGCAGACACCCTCGATTTTAGAAGCACAACTTAAGAGATAGTTTATCATCCTAATTTTCAAATGACCCTAAGAAGTCCAAACATCTAACCTCAGATTAGAAGATAAGTAGGACACTAGACACAAGGGTGCACTAGATTATGACTCATGACTGATTTAATTAAATCAAATAATGAAATTCTTACCTTAACTTGACCAAAACTGAATCCAATGCTCCGGGATTCGAGTTTGTCCTACACTCAAATCCTCCTGGCAATTGGGGACATTCCAATACCACATATAATTCGAGTTTGTCCTACATTCAAATCCTCCTGGCAATAGGGGACATTCCAATATCACATATAAATTTCTATTTTCGGTCCTTTATATGTGGTATGGTATTTCATTTTATTTGTTTATCTTTTCGCTGCGATTTACCTGTTTCTGTTAAGTCTTTTTCAGATCATACTTCCCTCTTTTACACAGCACATAATAGCTAAATTTAAAGAAGCAACGAACTTCCCAGGTGTACAGATTTAATTTATATTACAGCATTTCATTTTCCCAGCATGTTATATTATTTTCATAGCCTATTATACTATTTTTCTCAGCATGTTATGCTGTTTTTTCTTTCTACTGTACACTATACTACTCTTTTCTGTTATACTACATGCTTAGTAACTTTGATACACTATGCCTTAGATTAGGATAATCTAGTGGTTAGGCGTATTTTGAAAACTAAAATTAAACCGAGATGTGCTACTACGAGAGGCTCGGAGCAAACATCGTGGGCAGCGCGGCAAGGGATAACTTCGAGATGAATCTGCAGCAGCAAAACACATTCACATCACCTAACACTTTCTTTAGTTTAAATAACTCATAGGATCATTTCTTTAGGTTTTTTGCACAACTCTGTTGTGTAATTATAAGTCCTAACGTTTTAGGATTCCGAGGTTACCGTACGGTACGGTGTAAATCCTCATATTTTTTAGGCTATTTGCACAGTCTGACGTTGTGCAAACATAAGTCCTAAATCTTAATAATTTGCAGGATTGAAATATCAAATAACCATCACTTCAAAGACATAAAGCCGAATATTAGGATAGTTGAGAGGTCACCGGGGTTTTCCCTAGATCTATGATATCCCCTACTTTTCTTTCATTTGAATTCCTTAAATAATTGTTCCTATTTNATAAATAATTGTTCATATTTTGAGTCATTCCCATTTGATTTTCCCATGTCCAATCGTGAAAACCCTAGACTTTGGAATCTCGAAAATAAAACCACCTGATCTTAATCGAGAGTTTTTTAAGTGATTTTGATCATTTAAGATATAATTAACTTAGGGGTTTGCCTCTAAAGGGAACCTGGAACCCAGATAAAATAAACCCTATCTAATTTTTTATGTTAGATAGGGGAACTTGTTGGCCTTNTCACCTTATCTTAATCTAGAGTTTTCATAAGTGATTTAGATCATTTAAGATGTAATTAACTATAGGGGCTTGACTCTATAGGAAACCAGGAACCCAGATAAAATAAACTCTATCTAATTTTTATGTTAGATAGGGGAACTTGTTGGTATTTTTTTNGATGTCATAAATTGTTTAGTCTAGATGATTGAATCACTATTTCAAGTGATATATTTATTCTTCGGGATAAGTGTATTGCTTGTAATATTGTATTAAATCATCTAAACTATTTAAAATGTGAGACTCGTTTGGTCTCATCTATTTTAAAATTAAAATGTTACTTTTTAAAATAAAAAGGTGTATATTCATATTTAAATTATTTTCAAAATCACAAAATCACTACTCTCTCAAACCACGAAGTTAAAAAATAAAACGGCCGACAGCGGCCTTCCTGTTTTACAGGCGCCCGACGCTTAAGCGTCGGATCTGGCGCTTAGGCGTCAAAACTCTTTTGCACCATTTTCACATTTTTGCTCTAAATTTAATCATTCTTAACTCATTTTAGCATTTTTCATCTTTTTACTTGTACCTAAAAGAAAAACACACAAATACCTAAAAAATAGGTATAAAAATATGTCTAAAAACACTATATATTTTAGGTGTATCAAGGATCCTATAGCAGATTCCACCAGAGCACCAATCTTGGGTAGTGGATAGTCGTCCTTTGGGCAAGTAGCATTCAGATTCATAAAGTCCACGCACATTCTCCATGTGCTATTAGACTTTCACACCACATTAGATACTCAGAAGGGCTACTGAACTTCTTGAATATAGCTGGCCTACAAAATTTTCTTAACTTCCTCGCGAATTGGTTTAGGTAGAGTCATTAGAGTCGACCAAAGCTTCTATTTTACTGGTCAGGAGTTAAACTAGCGTTGAGCCTGTGACATGCAATGTTGATGGAGATGCTAAACATTTCGGCCACCGCCATGCAAAAACATCACGGTGTTCCGAAAGAATTTGGATCAATGTATGTTTGTGAATTGTGACCTGAATTAAAAGTTTCACGAATAAAAAAAAAAACTTACCAAGATCCCCAAGGCCTGTGGGGATTTTGATTGTAGCCTCATTAGTTTTAAGACCTCCTTCCAGTTGGTGTTGTATGTCCAATGTCTCGCGCTCCACGCTCCCTATGGCTCACACATAACACGTCAAAGGGCAGCTATATCATATGTTGACATCATGGCTTGAAAATTGTTGAGAAAAGGGCACCTGAATATTGCATTGTAAGTTAGTGGTGCGTCAACTACCAAGAAATCTTCCATGTTGGTAAACCAATTGTCACATTCTTCTTATGTGACTGAAGTGTTATTATACCAAGTGCCTTCTTTTGTTAGCCAGAGAATCCGTATAATAGGCCACTTAGTAGGATACGGAGATGTCTGCATTCTTGAATGACATGTCCATAGTTTTAATGATACTTACAGTATTTGTTGAGATTTCCGGAAAAAAGCCCCATATCAATGGAGTCCTCCTTCGAAAAGACTCCTTATCTTCTATCACGTTTACGAGTTTAGCCATTGATGCCCACAGCGATGTATATCTAGATGTCATTCGGTCTCATGTAGACCGATCATTCGATCGGCTGCGCCCTTTGTGACGATTGGCCACTCACATTTTGGACGTGGGTCATCCATCTCTCTCCATCCATCATCCCTCAAGCTGTTCTTGCCCGACTTTCGATTCGATTTTTCGCCTTTGGAAATCAGTTGGTTCATATACTCAGTTGCGATGTAATCATTGGCTCACTCCAGGAATTCAACGAGCGTCGCAGGTTTCCGTAGACCCAAAAAATATCAAAATTGTGGACATTTCAGTCCTTGCACCAGGGATGCCTTAGCAACAGCCAGCTCAAGATTTTGTACATCAAGCATCTCCTTTTGGAACCTTGTAACATATGCTTGTAGACTCTCACTCGGTCTTTGTTTCACATGCCAAAAACAATCTGAGTCTTTTTGTGATTTTTGGGCACTAGCAAACTGCGCCAAAAACAACTTCTTGAAATCTCCAAAGGAATTGATAATTAATGTCGAAGTCCATTGAACTACCTGAGAGCTGAATCTTTTAATGTTTTGTAGAACAACTAATATTTAATGCATCAGAGATCTTGAGAATGCAGATTACCAGCTCAAAGAATGCAATATGGTAAGCAAATTCACTTTGACCCTTATATGGTTCCAAAGAGGGAAGCATAAACCTCTCTAGTAGCTCAACTTCCACAATATGATGGGTGAACACATTCTCAATCTAGATATAGAATTCTATCGCTCTTGGCTGTGGTCCTCTCTTTGGCGCAGATCTGGCACTGTCCTGGTATTAGGACTCTTTCACTCGCTCGGTGGCTTGGGTTGCCTGCTAAGCTTTGGATTCGAGTGTTGATGGATCAGGTTGTAGAAGAGGTTACGCCCTTCCCTCAAGCACCACTCGGGCAAGCTTTGTAATTTGACCTACCATCCGATCGTGAACCCAATGAATTTGTTATTACAAGAATTTTCAAAGGGTTTCCACATTGGAGGCTTCTCCTTAATGTGTTCCTTCAACTTGATGCGCTTATCGTCTTGTTAAAGGCATGACTCTATGCTCACTGCACCTTTTAAAAAGTTGGATCATAAGTTGCCTTATGGATCACGCCAAAGGAATATAAAGTATGTTGAATGAAGAAAAGAGAAATAAGACACAACTAATACTTAGTATTTTGTCAAGTTTCTAGGTTCCCCTCCAAGTGAAAATGAATCTTTTATTTATAACTCTTCGGTAAGGTATCACAAATTACATGATTGTCCCTCTATTTATTAAGAATGTTACTACAATTTGAAACCCTTTACGCACTTAAATATTTGTAACTAAACAGTACATATCTTGGCCTTGTAGCTGTTGTTGGCGTCGTTCTGCATATGTAACTGCCCCCGATGTCGCTTTGTATTTGTAAATGCTTTTGACGCCCCTTCATATCTATAACTGTCAGGCATGGACATTTCGTCTTCAGTTGGCCAACCCATAATCACTCGGTAGGATGAATAATCTCCGTCTGATAGAATGGTCTTCAATTGAATGTCGATCTTCTGTAAAAGTTGACATCGGTTGAGAGAGTGCTACGTGGTGGCACGGTGTTTTATGGGTTGGTCAGTATTTAGTACGGTCGGCTCACGGGTAGACTGACTTCATGACAAATGTTTGAACATGAATCTTATTATGTGATCCAAATTGTCTTCACGAGATCTATGCAAGCATATTCCTGATGTTGTCGATGTCGCCTGTGTCATCACAGGATTGAAAATTAAAGCACACTACCACCTCTTGCATGTAATCTGAGGCGATCTTCCACTCTGGAAGGATCCATCTTCTTCTTTGTCAAGCAGCATCACATTGAAAAAGAATCGTCATGTACCATCCTCCCGCAGTGACACAAGTTGGGTACAACCAATTGGGATCAAGTTAGCACTCAACGTTTACTCCAACACAAAACTTGTGGATACAACTCACAACAACCAATCAAAGAACTTCAAATTAGTTTTATAATTTTAAGTTTTATTTTTTTTTATTTTAATTATATTTTGAGTTGAAAAAAGTATTTATGTCTACTTTTATTTTGTTATAGATGTCCTTTTTAACATTAATAGACCACCGCAATATTTCTCAAAAATCTTTTTTATTTTAGCTACATTAAGGACAAATAGTGTGTGAGAACACAACAGGCCCATCATTTCAAATTTTTTGCAACTGCAACTAACCTCGGAATTGACAATATCAACTTTCACAGTACAGGGCTTCCTTGTCCCCTCATCATCCAAACTCATTACATAATATTCAAACTCACTGTCTAAGGATATTCAACAGTAAGTCCACAACAAATTCAATAGCTCCAGCTCCAACATGAAGTAAAGCTTCCTCGTATAAAATGAGACAGCTTGTTTCAACATTAGGTTTATTTTAACCATGGGTGTTGTGACGAATTGATCACATTTGAAATATTCATCCTTCTCATTCTGGCACCACGATTTTATTATATTTTCAAGACTCAAAAACAATCTTTGAGAGAGTTTATTGGCTTTGAAGCACCATGACAGATATTATTTATGGATTCACTAATCTGCATTGATAAGATTCGCATTCCAAATATATATTTATTAAAGGTTGTTGACCATTTGTACCTAATTTTGTATATATCATCTAAACAGCCAATGTTGTGTAGGTCTCATCTCAATCATTAAGAATCACGTTTCTTCAAAATCCTCCTCAATATCACACTTGCTCATGTATTTGTAAAGAAAACCATTGTCGCTCTTGGTACAAATTCCACAATGTATTTTTGAAGACAATTTTTTATAGATATGTCATTGACATAATCTGTGTCATGTCTGTGGGAGACATTCTTCGATGGCTTTTGTCATTCCTTAATCCTGATCGGTGAAAATTATTATTGGAAGCTTGTCACACATTATTCGAATAAACAGTTTGAATAACCACATTAAAGACACAATAATCTCCTCGGACAAAAATCCAACTACAAAAATCCAACCTTAAACAAGACGTTCTGTCAATAGTGGTTAACCCCCACAAAAGAAGCGCAACATAAATTGTACTTATTTAATCTATAGCTTTTATCAAATATTATTATGTCCCCAAAACAGTCATAATCAAGTCAGGATAATCCATCATTCCAAAAAAAACTTGTTAATCTACAATACTCATCATTGTTAAAATCTATGGCAAACATATCCTCAGCTTGACTCTCCATGAACCATTGTATTAGAGCATTGACGTCATCTTATTCAATTCTATCTCTTTTTTCTCTTTGAATGAAGTTGAACACATCTCTTTTGGTGCATTCCCAATTCTTCACTTCACCAACCTCTGTAGTGATGAGGTTATATGCATCTGTTACTCTGATCATTGATCCTGTCATTAATGTCAACACATCTACATTTAACTCACTTATCCTTCTTCTGGAACGAAGAAGATGTTTGTCGCTACTTTTAACCAACGGATGGTTATAACTTTTAATGAATTTCTTTATTGTCCAATTGTCCTCAAGATTGACAGCATAACAAACTATGGTTTGACAGCCAGTTCTCGTGTCTATTTTTTTGAACTTCACTATATCCATGATGTTAGATTCTTTTTTATGACCAGCTTTTTCGCAAATAAAATCTTTGGTCTTAGATTTTTTTTGTTCGGTCAATAGCTAGTATGGTCCTTCCAAACAGTACATGCACCTAGAAACAATAACTTTCATATATTTCTTGATCATTGTGAAGAGTGGTGCTAATAAGCTTCTCTACAATTGGATCATTGCAAACATTTATAGGCTCACAAGACTGGAATTTTGAACAAATTAACCCATGATTAGAAAAGACATAAGCACTGTACAACACCGCATTAATAACAAAACCAAAAACACAACATCAACACCATCATTAACAGCAGATCACAACACCACCCAAAAACACCACATTAACACTATTATACAACAGTTATCATACAATAGCACCAGCGCAAACTCAAATAATACCAGCATAACACCACAAATAACTAGATGAAATGCTTGCATGAGAATAACTCTATGCTAATATCAAATAAAATAAACAATAAAAGGACAATAACACCAAACACAACACCCCGAAAAACAACACCCAAAAAAATAAAAGACTAACATCATGTTAGCACTGACAATAACACTACAATAACATCATAATAACACGTTAAATGGTTGAATAACTACTGTTCAACACCACCCAAAAACACCACATTAACACCATAATTTACAACACTATAAGACAACTATACTACAACATAACAACACTAAATCACAAGCAAAAATCACAATAACATATGCATAAAATCATAATTACTCGATAATAACACCAGTATAATGCCAAAAAATAGCAAACATGCATAAGCATGATACTAGACCAATACGAGTAAAGTAAAACAAATATAACCCAAAACTAAGCAACATAACTAAAGTAGAAACTAACTTCAAGCTAAACATACTAAATAAAAATTATCCTAACCAAAAAACAAACACTGACCTAACCCTAACCTAACATAAAACTAAAAATCATTATAGACTCACTTATTCTTCGAAGTTGAGAGAGAATGATGGATGGAAGTCTTCCAGCGTTAGATACACTAAACAACAAACTCTAGTTGTCAATAAAATAATAACCAATAGAACAGTAGCTACTCCACTAGAGCGAAATGTTTTTATAAAAGTTGGCGGGAAAATGATGGGTTTTTCGGTCAGGTCGGGTGGAGAGTTTCCTTTTTTTATTATTATTTATGTAGGTGGGTCCGCCCTTCCACGTGTCAGTTAGGGATTGGACTCCGCCTTCCACGTGTCAGTTAGGGATTGGACTCCGCCTTCCACATGTTAGCTCGGGATTGGACTCCGCATGCGAAATCCGAATATAATAATTTTTCTTATCATTGAGCTTACGGAACTTTTTAATTTTTTTTTATTTGTTCTATGCCACGTAGGAGACAAATTCCATGAATGATTCAACCAACAACCACTCCTTTAACAACTTAGAATGCGAAGTTTATTGGTTCTTTTTTCGGGACTGGTGAGCGCATTAAATATAAATTTATTCAGCGTAAGTGCATGACATCTCCGTCAACTACTCAACTGCATATCTATTAAAAAAGAGAACATAACAGAAATAGCGAAACAAATTCCAGAAAAAAAAAACAGGCCAATGGAACTCCACTTTTGCCAACCAAAAAAACATACTCCGATGAATAAAATCAGAATGAGAAAGCAAAGTGTTTGCGAAATGAAACCTCACCTTACCAAGCGTGTAGGCAAGTGCCGATCCAGCTACGCCGGCTCCCACAACGATGACATCTGCCGAACATGGCGATCTAGCTTTGGCCGGCATCATCNTATTTTTTTTTTATAAAAATATTTCGCAGACCAACGGATGTCACAAATTGTTTAGTCTAGATGATTGAATCCCTATTACAAGTGAAATATTTATTTTTCGGGATAAGTGTATTGCTTGTAGTATTGTATTAAATCATTTAAACTATTTAAAATGTGAGACTCGTTTGGTTTCACTTATTTTAAAAAATTAAAATGTTACTTCTTTCAAAAAGTTATATTTATATTTAAATTATTTTCAAAATCACAAAATCATCACATTTTCAAACTACGAAAATTGAACAATAAAAACGGTCGACAGACCTCTGAACATATTTTTGTAGTTATGCTTTTACGGCCTCTGAACCACCCCTCTAGGTCATGTCTATGACTTCTGAACCTATTTTCGTGGTTATGCCTTTACGGCCTCTGAACCACCCTCTTGGGTAACCTATTTTCTAGGTTATGTCTGTGTGACCTCTGAACCTATTCTCGTGATCATGCCTCTACGGCCTCTGAACCACTACTTTAGGTTATGCTTTTACGGCCTCTGAACCTATTTTTGTGATTAATTGGTTTTGACTGACTAGTCACACCCTCGACCATACCCTGTCCAGTTTATCTGGCTTGGTTGAGGTTGTCTTTTAGCATTCTCTTGGGATTTCACATCGACTACCAGGAGAGGTTTTCTTTTAAGAATGTTGCCAACAAGTGCACTGTGCCTCAATGGCGCAGCACGCTTGTTAAGGGTCCTTTGTTGGCATCAATTTTTGGAAATCATAAATGTAGAGTGTCTACCTGTGACCGACGAAAATTAGTTATCGCGCGTCATGCACGAATTTGGCTCAAATTGACCTGAGCATCAGCGAGCTTGATCAGATTGCTCTGAACAACGAAAAGGATCACGCGAGTGAGTTCGTAATGTCAATTCCACATAAGGAAGGCGCTCGTTGCACCACAATTTCGCGTGCGGGCTTAAAATATGCAGATTATCATTTTTTTCCCGATCAACGGAAAAAGTGGTCCAGATGACCCCGACTGACTCCGAACAACGAAACAAACCACGCGAGCGCGTCTGGAATGTCGATTTCACTTACGGGGGATGTTCACTTCGCTACGGCTTCGAGGGCGGGGTAAAAATGTGAGAATTATTGTTTTGGGCACAATCGTTGAAAAAGTGGCCCAAACGACCTCGAATGAAGAAACGGACTGCTTCAATGCTTCCGGAACGTCGATTTTAGTCAAGAAGGACATTCACTTCGTCGCGAGGATGTATACATGTGAAGAATATGCGAACGATAGTTATAATAATATAATAATTATATATTATATAAAAAATTATATAAAAAACATATTATATTAATTAATNTTCTCCTAACTTTTATTCTTTTTCTTCCATTTCTTTTTTTTTTCTTTTTCTTCTCCTTCCAATTTTTATTTTGGTTTATTTTATTTATTTATTTTTTCTTCTATTTCTTCTTCTTCTTCCTCTTCTTTTTCTTCTTTTTCTTCTTTTTCTTCTTTTTCTTCTTTTTCTTGGACAATCTGCCAACCTCGTCGGATTTCATTCACCCCACCTGCTTTCACCTTGCCGGTGTTGTGTTTTCGCTGGAGTAAAACGGCGAAGAAATACGTCAATTTTTTTGGGGCTTTCTCATGCGTCTCATCCGCTTTCAGCATTCACCGCCGATAAATTAGCATCCGTCACCTCGCCGGACAGCGAGCATTGTCATTGTTCGAGGAGACGCGTACGTCTTTTACCTTGTGGGTTCCCCTCTTTCACCGTCGTCGAGCGATCCTCTCTCGCGAAGGTACCTTTTTTGGTGTTGCATATTTTTATATGCTAAATTATTTATTTTTGGTACTTCACATACCTCACTGATCTCTTCCTCTCTTGCCTTTGTTGGTACTGTTTTTGTTCTGTGCGTGTTTTACGAGGCACACTGGAGTATGGATCGGACGTCGTCGAGCTTGGCGCAAGCAAAGAGAACGTCTCTGCAACCGTCACGGAGGTAAAATTCTCTAACTCCTAGTTGACCCTAGGTTTTAGCGGTGTCTAGGCATGTGGGTTCGATCGCCCACAAGGGGTGTGCGCCGGCATGGGTCGGCACAAAGACGTGCCTGCGTGATGGATCGTCGATTTCCTAGAGCTAGCCTTTAGAATAGGACTTTTCTGTGCGTAACCAAACACCCCCGTAGAGCCGAGTGTCTCCCTTTTTTTGTGAGTCTTAGCACAAGTCCCGATGGGTCGGAGTCCCTCACTTCCATTGTTTTGGTTTTTCCCAGCTTTACTTGGAGAAGTTAGGCGGTCGGACTTGACAAAGCGAGAGAAGCTTCGTAGCGGGCTCGCTTTGCAAAGCCTGGAGGAGTTCGCGAAATGGGAAAAACTTTATAGCTAGCACATTTCGCGACGCCGTGGAGAGTTTTCCCTTCGGAGATCCGGGGAGAAAACTCCCCACATTCCCACACCAAAGCTGGAGGCGGCGATGCCGCATATACAAGGATCTAAACCTTAGGTTTCCTAGGTGAGGTCGTTAGTACGAGTGTGGCTCGCTATCATATGTGGTCATATGCACCTCGTTGTTTGCATGTACATATCTTGTATCTTACATATTGTATGTCATATATCGCACTTGTACCTGCACTCTGCACCTTGCATTTGCACTTGCACCTACGTTGCACTTGCACTTGCACCACTTGTGCCTTGATCGGTCGCCTCAGACCGGTCGACACCACTTGTGGCTCGGTCGGTTATCCCGAACTGGTCACATCACTTATGCTTCAGCCGGTTACCCGGGTCCGGTTGGTACAACACTTTGGATTGATCGGATTTTTCATCCTGTTCGACCGAGCCACAAGTGGTGTCGACGGTCAAGGGCGACCGATCGAGGCACAAGTGGTGCAAGTGTAAGTGAACGTGCAAGACACAAGGTGCAAGTGCAACGTATAAATGCAAGGTGCAAGGTACAAGTGCAAATGCAAGGTGCAGAGTGCAGATACAAGTGTGATATATGACATACAATATGTAAGATGCAAGATATGCATAAGCAAACAACGAGGTGCATATGACCACTTATGATAGCGAGACACGCTCGTACTAACGACCTCACCTAGGAAACCTAAGATTTAGATGCTTGTATATGCGGCATCGCCGCCTTCAGCTTTGGTGTGGGAATGTGGGGAATTTTCTCCACGGATCTCCGAAGGAAAAACTCTCCACGACGTCGTGAAATGTGCTAGCTACAAAGCTTTTCCCATTTCGCGAACTCCTCCAGACTTTGCAAAGCGAGCCAACTACGAAGCTTCTCTCGCTTTGCCAAGTTCGACCACTTAGCTTCTCCAAGTAAAGCTGAGAAAAATCAAAGCAATGGAAGTGAGGAACTCCGACCCATCGGAACTTGTGCTAAGGCTTACAAAAAAGGGAGACACTCGGCTCTACGGGGAGTGTTTGGTTACGCACAGAAAAATCCTAACCTAAATGCTAGCTCTAGAAAATCGACGATCCATCATGCAGGCACGTCGTCGTGCCGACCGATGCTGGCGCACACACCCTGTGTGGGCGATCGAACCCACACGCCTAGACACCGCTAAAACCTATGGCCAACTAGGAGTTAGAGAATCTCACCACCGTGACGGTTGCAGACGCGTTCTCTTTGCTTGCGCCAAGCTCGCCGACGTCCGATCCATGCTCCAGTGTGCCTCGTAAAACACGCACAGGACAAAAACAATGTCAACAAAGGCAAGAGAGGAATGAATCAGTGAGATATGCGAAGTACCAAAAATAAATAATTTAGCATATAAAAATATGCAACACCAAAAAAGATACATTCGCAAGAGAGGATCGCTCGACGACGGTGAAGGAGGGGAACCACAAGGTAAAAGACGCACGTGCCTCCTCGAACAGTGGCAACGCTCGCTGTCCGGCGAGGTAACGAATGCTAATTTATCGACGGTGAATGCTGAAAGCGAATGAGGCGCAGGAGAAAACCCCAAAAAAAAATTGACGTCTTTCTTCGCCGTTTTACTCCGGCGAAAACACAACACCGGCAAGATGAAAGCCGGTGGGTGAATGAAATTCGGTGAGGTTGGCGGGTTATCCAAGAAAAAGAAGAAAAAGAAGAGGAAGAAGAAAGAGAAGAAAAAGAAGAAGAGGATGAAGAAGAAATGGAAGAAAAAATAAATAAATAAAATAAAAATCGGAAGAAGGAGAAGAAGAAGAAATAAAAGAAGAAAAAGAAAAATTAGGAGAAGAAGAAGAAGAAGAGGCGCGGCCGATGGGCTTGCCGGCGG
>JXCR01020031.1:119614-182500 GCA_002079205.1 Phalaenopsis hybrid cultivar
AGGAAATTAGGTGCTGCAAATAATATTTAATATTTAGTTTTAGGGCCCAAGCTTTTAATAGCACAAAGAAATCCAGTTTAAGAGTCATTTATTTTGGGACATTTATCTAACACCTAAATTTTACTTTTTACATTTATACCACCCTAACCTTTCCATCCAATCAAAAATACTAATTTAATTTAAAAAAAAAAAACTAAATACGCATATTCATGCATATATATACAAACTGAAATTTAGGTGCTAAATATGTAAATACAAAGGTAATAAGGGGTATGAACGTAAAATCACCCTTCCATTTTTTAACTTTTATTTTTGGAAAGGGGCATGCAGATACATACCACTATACAATTCTTATTTACTTACCAAAAATTGCATCATATATCCAATGACGGGGTGCCGTGTGGCAACTGGCCCGAACCGTGTATGTCAGTGTGCCCAAATTGCTACGTGGCCCATGTTATTGGACATTTGATGCAAATTTTGCATTAAGTGTCATGATGCAATAATTTCTCATTTATTTACATATTTAACACCCAAACGTTCATATTTACATGCATTCCGCTTAAATCTTTAACGTCACATCAAAATTATCACAAAAAATCACCTTTTTTAAAAAATTAAGTACACATTTTCATTCTTAAGTTTATGGTATAGAGGTGCCATAAGTGTAAATATCAAATTTTGGGTGATAAATATGTAAATACATATAAATTGTGGGGTATGTATGTAAATGCCCCTCTTGGAAATTAGTATGAGAGTTGCACATTGCGGAAGTCTCAGGTGTCCTACATAAATTATTGAATCATTATTTAATGAAGTATTGCGATAATAATTATGATATTTTTAATCATATATTAAATAAGAAATTGATATTTCATAATCATGCAATGAATATTGTAGATTACTTTCACAGTCATACCACACAATTCATAAGTAGTTTAGGTATGACTCATATATCATAAATGGGACAGACGCTCGAGCGGAGCGTAGCCCATGAACGGAGTGGAACGGAATGATCTATCCAATCGAAGGAGTTTCATTATGTGAGTTGGGGTTGCAGCGGCAACACCCCGCGATTTGGTACAAGCGTAATTTAAGTATTTACATATTGTATTATATATATATATCCTATTTGCAACCTTAGGTGAGTCTCTGAGATTCCGAGATTTTGAATCTTGTATTCTGTACTATTTTCTGAATATTGAAAAGAAGTCGCCGCTCTGCTCCTGAGGATGTAAGCATCTTTGCCGAACCTCGTAAATCTCTTTGTGTTCTTCTGGATTTATGTCGATTCTTATTTTTCTTCACCCTAATTTCTCAACAAATAGTTACATATCCAACACCTAAATTTTGATATTTACACTTATATCACATCCAAAATATCATTATCGCCAACTNCGTTCGCGAAAATCTCGTGACAATTTCAAACACGAGCTTATTTCAAACAAACTAAATTTCAACCCTAAACCGAACACGAACACAAGCTCTGTTCGTTCGTGTTCGGTTCGCCTACACCCCTAGATGAAAAATTGGGTCAGATATTATTAATGCAAATAATTAATTAATTGTTCTCTCTATTATTAAATTATATATATTGAAATAGAAAGCCATGGCTTCCCCCCGGCGCCAATATTTATTAATTTAATTTAGGGGCATTTATATAAATACTACACAATTTTTATTTATTTACACATCTAACACCTAAACTTTTGCATATAATGAAAGTAAATATCAATTTTTACATGTCAGAGTATTTTACACGTCAATGTATCTTACAACAATTATAGTATATCAAAATTGATGTAAGTTTTAATTTGATGATTGACAAACTATTTTTAAGCTTATAAGATAAAACTTTACTCCTTGGTAGGGCTGTAAATTTAGCTCGAATATCGATCGTTGATCGCTCGAATACCTATCAAACATTGGCAGTAAAAAAATAAAAAAAAAATAGAAAGGGGAACAATCCTAAAACTACTGCGTACGTCTGAGGTTATTCAGAGGGTACAAAGGGTTATATCCGGGTTATAACCCCTTGAAACATCCTTGTAACTTACTTGTACCTATGGAACTACAGAAACGCGAAACTTATTTGTAGGTTACATGGAGATTACAGGGGGGTATAACGCGAATATAACCTCCATATACCCTCTGAGTAACCTCCAGACGTACGTAGCTCTACGTACGTCTTAATTACGCAAATATAACTTACTTATAATTATTGTTGGTTTAGTTGAAGGGAAAATATTTGCGTACGTAAGTCGTACGCAGTGCTGCATACGTTTGAGGTTATTCAGAGGGTACAGAGGGTTATATCCGGGTTATACCCCCTATAACCTCCTTGTAACTTACTTGTACCTATGAAATTATAGAAACACGGAATTTATTTGTAGGTTACAGGAAGATTATAGGGGGATATAACGCGAATATAACCTCCAAATACCTTCTAAGTAACTTTCAGACGTACGTCTTACTTACGCAAATATTTTCGTGAAGTACATCCATCACTTTACGTCTAGCCCTTAATTTTTAATTCATGGCCACTGGTGGGACCATGAAGGGGATAGACTTATATGATGCCTAAATTTTACATTTTGCGTTTATACCACCGAAATCATTCACATAAAAACAAAAATACCACCATTTTAAAATCTAAAAATTGAAACATAGCCTTTCAAACATAGGTAATGTGGAATGGAATGTATCATGTATGTAAGAAATTGAAATTTAGGTGCTAGATATGTAAATACATAGGAAATTACGTGCTGCAAATAATATTTAATATTTAGTTTTAGGGCCCAAGCATCTCATAGCACAAAGAAATCCAGTTTAATAGTCATTTATTTTGGGACATTTATCTAAAACCTAAATTTTACTTTTTACATTTATACCACCCTAACCTTTCACATCCAATAAAAAATACTATTTTAATTTTTTTAAAAAGCTAAATACGCATATTCATGCATATATATACAAACTGAAATTTAGGTGTTAAATATGTAAATACAAAGGTAATAAGGTGTATGAATGTAAAATCACCCTTCCGTCTTTTATCTTTTATTTTTAGAAAGGGGCATGCAGATACATACTACCATACAATTCTTATTTACTTACGAAAAATTATTTTATGAGGACATCTGATGCATCAGGTGTCCAATGACAGGGTGTCATGTGGCAACCCTGACCCGAACCGTGTATGTCAGTGGGCCCAAATTGCTACGTAGCCCCCTGTTATTGGACATCTGATGCAAATTTGCATAAGGTATCCTAATACAATAATTTCTCATTTACTTACATATTTAACATCCAAACATTCATATTTACATGCATTCCGCTCAAATCTTTAACGTCACATCAAAATTATCACAAATATCACCTTTTTAAAGACTAAGTACACATTTTCATTCTTAAGTTCATGACACGGAGGTGCCATAAGTGTAAATATCAAATTTTGGGTGATAAATATGTAAATACATATAAATTGTTGGGTATGTATGTAAATGCCCCTCTTGGAAATTAGTCTGAGAGTTACAGATTGAAGAAGTCTCAGGTGTCCTATATAAATTATTGAATCATTATTTAATGAAGTATTGCGATAATAATTATGATATTTTTAACCATATATAAAATAAGAAATTGATATTTCATAATCATGCAATGAATATTGTAGAATACTTTCACAATCATACCACACAATTCATATGTAGTTTTAGGTATGGCTCATATACCATAAATGTGACAGATGCTGGAGCGGAGCGGAGCCCACGAGCGGAGTGGAGCAGAAGGATCTGTCCAATCGGGAGTTTCATTATGTGAGTTGGGGTTGATTTAGTACAAGAGTAATTTAAGTAATTACATATTGTACTATAGGGTTATATATATGTCATATTTGTAACCCTATGTGAGTCTCTGACACTCCGAGATTCTGAATTTTGTATTATGTACTATTTTCTGAACATTGAAAAGAAGTCGCCGCTCTGCTCCTGAGGATGTAAGTATCTTTGCTGAACCTTGTAAATCTCTTTGTGTTATTTTGGATTTGTGTCGATTCTTATTTTTCTTCGCCCTAATTTCTCAACAAGTAGTTACATATCCAACACCTAAATTTTGATATTTACACTTATATCACATCCAAAATATCATTATCGCCCACTTTTAAAAAAGTGAAATATACATCTTTCAGCCATAAGAAAAGTAGTACTAATACAAATATCTAAGTTTAGATGTTGGGTATGTAAATAAATAGAATTTATGGGGCATGTATGTAAATCTTCCTAAATATAGAGAAAATTAAAATCTTGCATGCAAACTTTAAAGAAGGGTTTGGCCATCTAGGTAAGAAGATACGGAAATTTTACATGCAACCACACAATTCTTATGTATTTACATATGCACTACTTCAGGTTTACTAATATTTATAGTTATAGCACTTGGGTGTCATAAACCCATTATATGGAAACATGCATTTCACTTCTAAATTGAAGAGGGTTATGTCAAAGTTCTTGAGTTTTATGCATGTAAATATGAAAAAAATGTAAATATGAAAAAAATAAAGTGTTAGATATTTAAATACATAAATAATTGTGGGGTAAATGTGTAAAAGCTCAAGATAATAATGATTAATCACCTTCTGTCGATGCATTGTTGTTTAGTTTTTGGCTCTTCTTGTCCTTTTAAGTAGAAGAGTAAAGTTGTGCATCATTGAATGACGAGTTGGTAGGCAGTTGCGTTGTCAGTAGTAAGACCCTTCTGATTCGGGCTGGATCTATACTGTGATGCATAACACATATGGGAAGCGGTCTTTTCAAATACCACCATTTTCAAAAAAAAAAAAAAAAAAAAAAAAGGTAGAAGANGAATAATTGTGGGGTAAATGTGTAAAAGCTCAAGATAATAATGATTAATTACCTTCTGTCGATGCATTGTTGTTTAGTTTTTGGCTCTTCTTGTCCTTTTAAGTAGAAAAGTAAAGTTGTGCGCATTGGATGACAAGTTGGTTGGTAGCTGCATTGTCAGTAGTAAGACCCCTCTGATTCAGGTTGGATCTCTACTGTGACGGATAACACATATGGGAAGTGGTCTTTTCAAATACCACCATTTTCAAAAACAAAAAAACAAAAAAGGTAGAAGAGTAAGGTTATATGATTAAATTACCTTTGTACCCTTATGATGTCTATATAAACACTTTATGTAAAAGAAACAAGATGTAACTGAATGTAATAAAATTAGTTTCGTATCTTATCTCTGCTTGTATCCTCCTCTTCAAGTATTTTGGGCTTCAATTGTATTTACATATCTAACAGCAAAACTTCAGTTTTTACATAAATGCCAACTTATTCAAGCATGAAAAGCTATATTCCTCTTTTTAAAAGCTAAAAAAATGGTATGTTTGATGTGAAATGAAAGATTTGGGGGGGNACCCCTCTAATTCAGGTTGGAGGATAACACATATGGGAAGTGGTCTTTTCAAATACCACCATTTTCAAAAACAAAAAAATAAAAAAGGTGGAAGAGTAAGGTTATATGATTAAATTACCTTTGTACTCTTATAATGTCTATATAAACACTTTATGTAATAGAAACAAGATGTAACTGAAAGCAATAAAACTAGTTTCGTATCTTATCTCTGCCTGTATCCTCCTCTTCAAGTATTTTGGGCTTCAATTGCATTTACATATCTAACAGCAAAACTTCAATTTTTACATATATGCCAACTTATTCAAGCATGAAAACCTATATTTCTCTTTTTAAAAGCTAAAAAAATGGTACTTTTGATGTGAAATGAAAGATTTGGGGGGGATAAATGTAAAAAGTAAAATTTCGATGTTAGATATGTTAATACATAGGAATTGAATGGCATGCATATAAATGCACCAAAAAGAGATTCTGGGGAAATAGGAAGCCTTTCCCAACATTTTAACGGAAGCACAATAACAGCAAAATAATTTCCCTTGCAGAGTGATTGTGTGCATTAAGAAAAGAATGTTTATGTATGTAGCACACAATTTTTATGTATTTACATATGTAACGCCTTAATTTTCATATTCACAAACATAGCGTTTTGTTACCACAAAATCTATACATGAAAAGGTATATTTCGCTTTTAAAAAGTGGTAATAAAGCTATTTTTTATGTGATATTAAAGATTTGAGTACTATGTATGTAAAGATGAAANCTTAATTTTCATATTTACAAACATAGTGTTTTGTTATCACAAAATCTATGCATGAAAAGGTATATTTCGCGTTTAAAAAGTGGTAATAAAGCTATTTTTTATGTGATATTAAAGATTTGAGTACTATGTATGTAAAGATGAAANGTTAATTTTCATATTTACAAACATAGCGTTTTGTTACCACAAAATCTATGCATGAAAAGGTATATTTCGAGTTTAAAAAGTGGTAATAAAGCTATTTTTTATGTGATATTAAAGATTTGAGTACTACGTATGTAAAGATGAAAGTTTTTATGTTAGATATGTGTATACATAAGAATTGTGTGCTATGTATGTAAATGTCTCAAAAGTCATACAAAAACCCTAATTAATAGATTTATATTACATTTGCATAAGATTCTAACATAATTGACAAACTTTCATATTTGCGAACATAGAACTTTGGTACTACAATACCTATGCATGAAAAAGAATATTTCACTTTCGAATGGTGATAAACTGATAACAACGCTATTTTTGATGTGACATTAAAGAATTCAATACTATGCATGTAAATATGAAAGCTTAGAAGTCAGATNGCAACGCTATTTTTGATGTGACATTAAAGAATTCAATACTATGCATGTAAATATGAAAGCTTAGAAGTCAGATATGTAAATATAAAAGAATTTTGTGCTGTGTATGTAAATGCTTCAAAAGTTAAACAACAATCTCAATCAATAGATTTATATTACGTTTGCATAAGATTCTGATATAATTGATATAAAACCTGCCAACGAAATCCAAAGAAATGCATCCTCTGACTAACTTAAAGATCTAATTTGGATCGAAGCTGAGATAAAAACTTGGTTTTGCAGATTTAAAAAAAAAAACATCTGACCTTGTAAAAGAACACCGAAATTTTCCAGTGTCGAAAACATTTGAGGAATTAAATNCTTGGTTTTGCAGATAAAAAAAAAACATCTGACCTTGTAAAAGAACACCGAAATTTTCCAGTGTCGAAAACATTTGAGGAATTAAATACTTTATTCAATTCCAATTATTAACTTCATCAATCCTTCAATATGAACACAAACTCTTCAAAATAAGCCAGCACTCAAAAGCTCAACTGCCCTTTCTCTGCCGAACCCTTCATCATCAAAATCCTGATCTGTGGAGTTCTCTTGACAAACCATTTGGTTCTCCCGCGACACCCCCCAATCAATTGAATTACTCGTANCATATCCATCTCTAACTCAGACCCACGCTTCAATATTGGTTTAGGAGACACAACAGATGGAGTAACTACTACAGGATTGGTTTTCCTTCCCCTTTTCATCTTCATTGTAGAAGAGTCTGCAATCAGCCTATTTGGTTCATCTCCTTTTCNGATATCCATCTCTAACTCAGACCCACGCTTCGCGATTGGTTTAGGAGACACAACAGATGGAGTAACTACTACAGGATTGGTTTTCCTTCCCCTTTTAATCTTTATTGTAGAAGAGTCTGCAATCAGCCTATTTGGTTCATCTCCTTTTCCTTTCCTCTTCTTTGACTGGGAATTACAGGCAAGATTGGGCTTGCTTGCCCTTTCATGATTAAAATCCTCCAAAACAAAATCAGTGGAGATTTGACTCTTTTTTTCAGCCCTGTTTATCTGTTTTTCCATATTGCTTAATCTGGCATTTAAATCCAAACCCTCAGCTTCACTTGTAACGCCTCTTACATTGTCACACATATCATTTGCTTCTCCGGATTGATCGGTTTTCCCTTTATGCATTCTAGCTGCAGCACAGGAACTGAATGAGGCAAGATGAAAAATTTCACTAAAATCAGTTTTATTTGCTTTACCTTTCATCTTAACTTTACGAGAGCGAGGCTCCACTTCCAGTGTTCGATCAATCATGCCTCCATCAGTTCGTTGAGAGACTTTTTTGCTGGATTTGGTCCGTTTACTTGGAAATTTAAGATTTTCTAGTTTAAATTCAGGCTCGCGAACCTCCATCACTGGATTAGAATACACTGGCTTGCTAGAGTAGGAATANTATTCTAGCTGCAGCACAGGAACCGAATGAGGCAAGATGAAAAATTTCACTAAAATCAGTTTTATTATTTGCTTTACCTTTCATCTTAACTTTACGAGAGTGAGGCTCCACTTCCAGTGTTCGATCAATCATGCCTCCATCAGTTTGTTGAGAAACTTTTTTGCTGGATTTGGTCCGTTTACTTGGAAATTTAAGATCTTCTAGTTTAAATTCAGGCTCGCGAACCTCCATCACTGGATTAGAATACACTGGCTTGCTAGAGTAGGAATACATGTCCCTAAATGCCTCAACCTTTTCTGATGAATCAGACTGTGTTTCCTCACTTTGATCANCTTTTATGTGAGATATGTATGTACATAAGAATTGTGTGCTATGTATGTAAATGTCTCAAAAGTTCAACAAAAACCCTAATTAACAAACTTTCACATTTGCGAACATAGAACTTTGGTACTACAATACCTATGCATGAAAAAGAATATTGCACTTTCGAAAGGTGATAACAACGCTATTTTTGATGTGACATTAAAGATTTCAATACTATGCATGTAAATATGAAAGCTTAGAAGTCAGATGTGTAAATATAAAAGAATTTTGTGCTGTGTATGTAAATGCTTCAAAAGTTAAACAACAATCTCAATCAATAGATTTATATTACGTTTGCATAAGATTCTAATTGATATAAAACCTGCCAACGAAATCCAAAGAAATGCATCCTGTGACTAACTTAAAGATCTAATTTGGATCGAAGCTGAGATAAAAAACTTGGTTTTGCAGATAAAAAAAAACGTCTGACCTTGTAAAAGAACACCGAAATTTTCCAGTGTCGAAAACATTTTGAGGAATTAAATACTTTATTCAATTCCAATTATTAACTTCATCAATCCTGCAATATGAACACAAACTCTTCAAAATAAGCCGGCACTCAAAAGCTCAACTGCCCTTTCTCTGCCGAAACCTTCATCATCAAAATCATGATCTGTGGAGTTCTCTTGACAAACCATTTGGTTCTCCCGCGACACCCCCCAATCAATTGAATTACTCGTATGTATCTCACTGCATGCGGCGTCCACATAAGAGCGAATATTCTCTCTCTTTGGTCTCATATCATCACAAAAAAGCTCACCTTTCTCATTCATGTTAACATCTGATAAAACAGTGTTAAGATCTGCATTAAGCTCACATGGAGAATCATTAATGGTTCCTATTTCAGAAGGTTCAGCAGGATCTTTCCTCTGCCGCTTCCATTTCTTCGTGGATGAAGTCCCATCATCCTCAAAATCTTCCTCTTCACGATCGCCGTGGAGATAAACCCACAATTTTCGTTCTCCATCAAACTGAACACAAGGGTCGCGTTCGTAATGCAACCTATCTAAAGCCCCGCTGATAACTTGGTTGACTTGTGCATCACTAACATCTTCAACAACATATTGTGAATCTCTTATAAGGGTGCAAACATCGGCTCGGGTTCCAATACCTCCAGGCAATCGGGACGCCGCATCTCTAACGAGGCAAAGGACGGTGACGTGCGGGGGACGATCGGGCTTGAGCATATAATGATCACGAGCTTTTGATGTCAGCTTGCCGCCGCCCCTTCGAATTGGTGCAACAATGGACTTTCTTCCATTGTAAGTGGTGTATTGAAAAGCTCGGTCTGGAATTGAATATCGCAAGAACTCCTCTCGACGAAAATATGCTCTCGATTCTTCGGAACTTGGACTGATTGTATTCAGGCTCTTCTGGGCTCTGAGGTCTCTGAACCTATCCTTGTTATCCACAACAGGTAACATTGGAGGTGGTAGAGGAAGATTTCCTATTTGTTGAAGGATGTCCTGACTACTTTTCAACCAATTAGCGAATGCATCCACCAATTTTACCAGCATTTTGTGCGGAATGGCCCATGCCTCAGCAGAAGTTTCTTCTTCAGTATTGTCGATTTCAGATGAATTGGAAGAAACTGGGCCAACCCAAGACCAGCTTTTGATCGATTTCTCGTACAGGGCAAGGGCCTTCCAACCCTTGGCCCCCAAAGGTGCTGTCTTGGAGGAGAATATCTTCAGCACTCCCCTGACCAAATCATGGAGTGGTTCCGCAGTTTCAAGGATGCAAGGATCCCCTGGATCTGACTTGACTATATTAACGATCTCCTGGACTCTGAGGGATGGTAAATTACTCTGAGAATCACCATTGGCGATGTGAAGTAACTTTTTCTGCTCTCCTGCCATTGTAAACCTGCCTGCATCATCCGCTCTGAGATGATTACCGATATCTTCAGTATCTTCCATTTGAGCTGTGATTAAAGCCTTCCTGACGGCTGAAAGGAGATGAATAATTGAGAATGAAAAGCCCGTATGAATGGTTGGAGTGATCAAAGTGAATGATTTCCTGCGGGTTTTCATATCCATCTCTAACTCAGACCCACGCTTCGCGATTGGTTCAGAAGACACAACAGATGGAGTAACTACTACAGGAATGGTTTTCCTTCCCCTTTTCATCTTCATTGTAGAAGAGTCTGCAATCAGCCTATTTGGTTCATCTCCTTTTCCTTTCCTCTTCTTTGACTGGGAATTACAGGCAAGATTGGGCTTGCTTGCCCTTTCATGATTAAAATCCTCCAAAACAAAATCAGTGGAGATTTGACTCTTTTTTTCAGCCCTGTTTGTCTGTTTTTCCGTATTGCTTAATCTGGCATTTAAATCCAAACCCTCAGCTTCATTTGTAACGCCCCTTACATTGTCACACAAATCATTTGCTTCCCCGGAATGATCGGTTTCCCCTTTATGCATTCTAGCTGCAGCACAGGTACCGAATGAGGCAAGATGAAAACTTTCACTAAAATCAGTTTTATTTGCTTTACCTTTCATCTTAACTTTACGAGAGTGAGGCTCCACTTCCAGTGTTCGATCAATCATGCCTCCATCAGTTGGTTGAGAAACTTTTTCACTGGATTTGGCCCGTTTACTTGGAAATTTAAGATCTTCTAGTTTAATTTCAGGCTCGCGAACCTCCATTACTAGATTAGAATACACTGCCTTGCTGGAGTAGGAATACATGTCCCTAAATGCCTCAACCTTTTCTGATGAATCAGACTGTGTTTCCTCACTTTGATCATTAACAAGACTAGGCCTCGAGTATTCCACACCATCTCCTTCATGTTGAGAAGACTTCCTTCTGAGCTCACTTTGTAAATTCTTGGTTGTATAATCCCAGCGGAAATGAGAACCGCTCCATTCAGCGGGATGAGGCTTACAAGATCTAAGCATAGAACCGAAACCACTTTTACTGGTTCTGAAATCAGCTTCAACCTTCCATTTCTTACCCCTTATATTTGAGTCATCAAATGCACGAGGGCCAGCAGGATGAAAGGCAGGAACTTTCTGGTCCTTGTCAGAATCCTTCACTGTAATCATTTTATTTAAAGTTTTACAATCATAAGAAGCAATTGTAACGGCCTGAACAGATTCGGTGTGGTTGTTAATGTAACCAGATTTCCCAACATACTCATCAAAATCTGCCACACCGAAATCAGTTTGCTTATCAGGGGCATGCCTCTTCAAAAAATTCCTTCTTTTCAACTTCAAAGAGACAGAATTAGCTTCCATGGTTCCAAGAATACTTCGCCCAGCAATTCCTGAAACAAAACTTTGCTGATGAACACCAAAGACAAATTGGGCGATCTATATTCCTTCTCATAACAATAACAAAGAACCAGAGAATGTTACCTGGACTTCTTGTGTCTTCCATCTTTGCAGGGGCCTTCGTAGCAGCTACCTTCAATATCCCCTTTGCCTTCCCTGACCTTACTGGCTGCATGGTGGTTCTACTACTCTGACTAAAAGCATTAAAAGAAGCTTTCCGCCATGAATTCAGCTCCTCATGACCATTACTGAATCTTCTACTCCAGCAAGCTTCAGTTGAGTCACTGCTTCCATAATCAGTCTCCAAACCCAACTCCCCATTCCTATCATAACTCAGATTCCTCGGGTTTCTCAGAATGTTCAGAAGCCTCACTCTCTCTTCAATTCCATACCCACTACAGTTCTGCCACAAATCCCTTATATAAACAAGGTTTCCCACCATGGAATTCTGATACTCACACAACTGTTGATAGTGCTGGTGTCTCTGGAAGATATTCAAACCTTTGCGATAGAGAACCACGCTGGGGTTACAGAGCCCGCCCTTCAAATGATTAAAGAAAACCTCAAGCGGGCTCCCAAAGTAAATATTACTTCCAGAAAAAAGCTCCTTCAGAGTTAAGGCAAAGTTTTCCTGATCCATGTCGGGAAGGTATTCCGCTAATGCGAACCGCTCCTCCTCAGTTAGAAGCTGATTCCATGCTTTGAGCGAAAGAACCAATCCAAGGTTCGGAAGCTCGTACAGTTCCTGTGATAAGAGAACGCTCTCGTTTCCAACCTGGCAAAGCTCCATCCCGGGCTCCCCAACCTCCGATAAATCGAATTCGTCGGAACCCATACCGGAATCCGCATCAGACGCTCCATCGCCGGAAACGCTACCGTCGGCAGAATCCATCAACATAGAGCTCCCGTCTTCGTCCTCCATCGAATCCGTACAGGGGTAGAAATCGCCTTCCAGCCTTGATACCTTGCGACTGTTCTTCACAATTGCCATGGCCAATCAACAATCCAATCGCGCCTACAGAGTTGAAAACCTCAAAAAGATGAAGAGAGAAGTGACGAACCCGAGAGAAAGCGAAAAGAGAGATGAGACGTACCGCAGAGATATCTATGGAGGCGGGGTAAAAAATGCGGAAAGAACGAGGGTTAGGTTTAGGGTTAGAGCCGGGGTTAAATAAGAAGATAGGAGCGGGCAACGAAGACGACGAAGACGACGCGGACGTCTGTGGGCCGTCCGATGTAGGGTTGAGGGTTCGGTCTCGAGTAGACGAAAAGGACATGGAAAAGAAGCGAGGATATATAGTAAAATACGAGATTGAAAAATGGGGGAGCTGTGTGAGGACGATGGAGGAGAGAGAAGAGACGCGTTCTCAGAAGCAGGGAAAGGGGAAGATACAAGAGAGAGAGAGGGGATCGGGGACGGCGACCCGGAGCGGAAACTGAGATGGAATCGGGAAAATTGCTACGTATCGTATCGGTGCCGGGAAAGAGTTCTGTAGCGTGTATTAGGTGATTGGGACCGTTGATTTCGTTGAGAGGCGGCATTGGCCGTTGATGGAGAGGAAGGTACCAGAGCTTTGCCCTACGCGGGAAAGAGTATGCTAACGGTCAATAGTAGTGAATTCTGAATTTATACTATCTTTTTTTTAAGAAATAAAATATTAAATATAATATTTTAATCATTTAAATTTTAAAATTTATATTTTCTGCCCATTTTTTTATTATTTAAGTCACACTCTATTATCCAATCATTAAAAATTTTAAAGGGTTGATATGTAATTTTTTAAATTTAAATGATTAAAATATTATATTTAATATTTTGAGTGATTACCAAAAAAAAAAATATTTTTGTGTTTCATTTTCATGGAAAATGTCAGTTTTTTTTTTTTTNTTTGTTGAAGTTAAATCTTGAAGGGTAAGAACTTAACATTGGAACATAAAATATATCGTCATTCTTTTTTTAAAAAAACTTTATGTTATTTATAGAAAAACACGATTTAAAAACCGAACTGAATTAGTCGGTTCAACTGGTTCGATTGTGAACTAGCTGATAGTCCGATTTTGGGCAGGCTAAAAACAACACCTGCAATGGACCGGCTGTAACCAACCTAAACTGAAGATCTAACCTTAAAACTGACGAGCCAGCCGTGATTTGAATGAACCACTTTTATATTTATTATTTTATTTTTTTGGGAAATTTAAGAGTATTTATTTTACNAGTAAAAAATGCGGAAAGAACGAGGGTTAGGTTTAGGGTTAGAGCCTGGGTTAAATAAGAAGATAGGAGCGGGCAACGAAGACGACGAAGAGGACGTGGACGTCTGTGGGCCGTCCGATGTAGGGTTGAAGGTTCGGTCTCGAGGAGACGAAAAGGACATGGAAAAGAAGAGAGGATATATAGTAAAATACGAGATGGAAAAATGGGGGAGCTGTGTGAGGAGGATGGAGGAGAGAGACGAGACGCGTTCTTAGAAGCAGGGAAAGGGGGAGATACTAGGGGGGATCGGGGACGGCGACCCGGAGCCGAAACTGAGACGGAATCCGGGAATTTGCTACGTATCGTATCGGTCCCGGGAAAGAGTTCTGTAGCGGGTATTAGGTGATTGGCACCGTTGATTTCGTTGAGAGGCGGCATTGGCCGTTGATGAAGAGGAAGGTACCAGAGCTTTGCCCTACGCGGGAAAGAGTATGCTAACGGTCAATAGTAGTGAATTCTGAATTTATAGTATCTTTTATAAGAAATAAAATATTAAATATAATATTTTAATCATTTAAAATTTAAAATTTATATATTTACTGCCCATTTTTTTATTATTAAAGTCACACTCTATTAACCAATCATTAAATATTTTAAAGGGTTGATATGTAAATTTTTAAATTTAAATGATTAAAATATTATATTTAATATTTTAGGTGATTACCAAAAAAGAAATATTTGTGTGTTTCATTTTCATGAAAAAAATGTCCTTTTTTTTGCAAGCAAATACTAATATATTATAAATAATTAGATTTTTAACACTTAAGATAACAATAAATTAAAAAATTAATAATTTAATTTGTTTTTATTATAAAAAAATATATATTTGTTGAACTTAAATCTTGAAGGGTAAGAACTTAACATTGGAACATAAAATATATCGTCATTCCCTTTTAAAAAAAAACTTTATGTTATTTATAGAAAAACACGAATTAAAAACCGAACTGAATTAGTCGGTTCAACTGGTTCGATTGTGAACTAGCTGATAGTTCGATTTTAGGCAGGCTAAAAACCGCACCTACAATGGACCGGCTGCAACCAACCTAAACTGGCGGTCTAACCTTAAAACTGACGAGCCAGCCGTGATTTGCATGAACCGCTTTTATATTTATTATTTTATTTTTTTGGGAAATTTAAGAGTATTTATTTTACAAAATTTTATTTACCAATTACAAAGCCACTACATTTAAGTCTTCATTTTATAGAGATACATAGAATTTCTAAAGATAAAAATGAGGGATGTGGGGCTAAAGTNTTTACCAATGATTTATTTTACAAAGCCACCACATTTAAGTCTTCATTTTATAGAGATACATAGAATTTCTAAAGATAAAAATGAGGGATGTGGGGCTAAAGTCTGAATTTTTAGGAATATTACATGCATACCATTTAAATCTTATTTATTTATATATCAAATCAAATAATATTAAAAAATAAAAAATTAACATTGTTTAATACATATTAAAAATATTATAAAAAAAGATAAAAATAAATATTATTATTTATTTATTTCGAGCTAAAAAACCCAAACACGAACAAACATATGAACCTTGAACTTTTACATCTCTGATTTTCACGACTTTGATAAAATATTCAAATTAAAGGAAAGATGAATTTTAATTCAATTAAAATAAAAATTAAAAAAAAAACCATAGCATTTCAAAATAATTATATCATAATTTCATATTTTTCACGTGAGATGAATACTTTTTCTCAAGATTCTTCATTTTATTTCCAACCAATGCATGACAAATATTATACTTTCATTGATATATAATAATTATTTATAATTCATTTAAATTTACATAATAAATAAATATATAAGTATCAAAGATACTCACTAAAAAAAAAAAAAACTAATGATCTCCATTTTAATTTTTTATCAACATTATAAAAGTAATTTAAACAACATCCATTTCACTTATTCAAAATATAATACATTATTAAATCAAACTCATTTTTATGCTATTTATATATACACACTACAAATTTTATTTATTTGCATACCAACATTGTTGCATGGCACTAAAAATGGACCATCAAATAACTGAAATAATAATAATAAAACAATAAGAATTCAAGATGGAATTAATATAGATTAAATTTGCTTTGAAATGAGTATAAATAGACTTTAATTGATTAATTCAACGAGTATACTTTCATATAAAGTATTGAGAGTTAATCGAGCTAATTCATAAGCTTTAAACAATGTCATTCCTAAACAACCAAAGTATTTACAAAAGGTATCCAAACTTATTCGATTAACTAATCAAATGTCACGAATAAGCTCTAACAGAGCTAAACCACGAGTAACTTGTCGAATGCTCAGTTCATTCGTAGTTCGACTTACCGTCACATTTGCTTCTTATTTCAAGTACTACAACTATACTTCTTCAGAGTAAAATTCCCTTCTGCGGTATGTTCATAGTACCCCAATACATATTTATCACCTTACCATAAGCTATATTTGACTTTGAGTGGGAGAGATATATATAAGCATTCCTACTAAACATTGATACATCACGCTATCCATTATATCATCTTCCTCGGCTTCTTCAAATTTGTGATTAGGATTCAATTGTGTGTGAAGGTTTCCAAAACAATTTTATGAGGCTGGTAACATAGTTTTGTCGAGAGAGCAAGATTCCTTGGTTACTTTATCACACTACCATAAGCTGTAATTCAACATCCCAAAGTCTTTCAATTCGAGCTCTTCAGTGAGAAGTTACCTCAAAACTTATATTTTCCTCTCCCTTAAATCTTAATTACAATTATATCCCATTGATAAGCAATGTATGATCTCCCTAATTTTAATGGAATCTTGTAAACATTGCAAATCATGCCTTTGGGGATTGCTTCAGCCTTATATAAAGTCTTTTCCAAACTTATAAACCTTATTAATAGCAGATGAGGCGCAGAAGTTGCTAGACGCCGGCTTTCATCTTCTTCGTAGTTCTTCATACAAGAATGAATTTTTTACATCAAATTGAGAAAAGAGAACAAAGCTTCTTTTACTACTAATGGGAGAATATGCCCATTTGTATTTTGCAAATTCAAAAACATGAACATTGAAATATTTTAGAAATAAGATGGATTAGTGCATCATTTCCTTCTTTAGCCAACCAATTATGTGATAAAAGCTATCAACAACCTTGTAAAAAGCAAAAAAACAAATCTTTAAAAGACTTAACAAAGTCAGCTTCCTCATCCACCTTAGAATCCTAAGCTTTTTTTTTTTTTTGGCAAATTTACATAAATACACACATTTCTTATGTATTTACATATCTCACACCTAAACTTTCATATTTACATAAATAGCTCTTCAGTGCTTTAAACCTATGCATGAAAATGTGTATTTCACATTTAAGAAAATGGTAGTAATTGCATTATTTTTTATATGGCTATAAATATAAAAGTTTAGGTGTGAGACATGTAAATACGTAAGAANTCACACCTAAACTTTCATATTTACATAAATAGCTATTCAGTGCTTTAAACCTATGCATGAAAATGTGTATTTCACATTCAAGAAAATAATAGTAATTGCATTATTTTTTATATGGCTATAAATATAAAAGTTTAGGTGTGAGACATGTAAATACGTAAGAATTGTGTGCTACGTTGTAAAAGAATTGTGTGCTATGTATGTTTACATACATAGCACACAATTCTTACGTATTTACATGTCTCACACCTAAACTTTCATATTTACACACATAGCACTCAAATCTTTGAAATCACGCAAGAAAATTAGCACTATTATAGCTTTATAAAAGTGAAAAACACCTTTTTTATTATGCATAGGTTTAAAGCACCAAAATTCTATGTTTGTAAATATGAAAGTTCTGAGTGTAAGATAAGTAAATTTCCCTTCTTTTTAATAAATTTTCATGTTTCCCGGTTCCTCCTAAATTCAGTAAGATCAATGGTGCGCCATTTGCAAAGAGCCCAAAAAAACCCTCATCGCTCATATGATACATATCAGAGAAGAGCATAAGCTTACAAAAGAAGAGTAGGTTACCTTCAGAGCTCCCCCATGTCAGAATNTGTTGTAAAAGAATTAAGTATTTACATGTCTCACACCTAAATTTTCATATTTACACACATAGCACTCAAATCTATGAAATCACGCAAGAAAATTAGCATTATTATAGCTTTATAAAAGTGAAAAACACCTTTTTTATTATGCATAGGTTTAAAGCACCAAAATTCTATGTTTGTAAATATGAAAGTTCTGAGTGTAAGATAAGTAAATACAAAAGAATTGTGCGCTAGGTACGTAAATTTCCCTTCTTTTTAATAAATTTTCATGTTTCCCGGTTCCTCCTAAATTCAGTAAGATCAATGGTGCGCCATTTGCAAAGAGCCCAAAAAACCCCTCATCGCTCATAATATACATATCAGAGAAGAGCATAAGCTTACAAAAGAAGAGTAGGTTACCTTCAGAGCTCCCCCATGTCAGCATCATCATCAAGCTCGAAGAAATGCCAGCTCAAATCGTGAAAAGCCTTAAAAAGCTCAACTTCATCCTCATCTTCTTTAAGATCCCGACCATTCTCCTTCCCCTCCATCTCCACCTCCCGCACATACCTCCTGATCCAAAGCAAATGCCTTCCATCAACTTCAAGAGCTACAGATCCACATGCCCCTCTCATCTCTTTCACATACCGCTCATACACCCCAAAGCTATTGCCAATCACCACCATTCTCCTCAACATCACCGGTTTCCAATTCGCATCCAGTAGGTTATCATAGAGCATCGCCTCGCAATGCGGCATATAGTAAATCGTCGGCATCGCCGTCTCCCGGCGCCCACATTCATCTACGGTGATAACTCTGCACCCGAGCGCCGCCAATACGGCGCACTCCACCGCAGAGAGAACTGGGTCAAACACTTCGATCGGCCCCATGGCTCTCAAGCCGAGCTCCTGCTGAAGCAGGAGAGCAAGAGCGAGCTGCAGCCGCGGTGTCTTGTACGATTCGATGCTTCCGATTCCGTACGCGACGATCTGAATCTGTGAGCAGGGGGTGAGGAGTTTGTTGAGTTCTTTCTGGATCTGGGGGTCCCGATAACGGGAGAGGAAGCGGTGGACGAATCGAGAGCTGCCGAGTTCGCGGATGGCGGATTCCATTCGGGCGAGGAGTTTGGATTCTCTCTCGGGATCGGTGGAGGAATCGGTGGGGATCCATGAAGATGGAGTTTTGTGTTCGGGGGATGAGGTTAGAGTTTTGGATCGAGAGGCGGCATTCGTAATGGGTTTGCCGCGGCGGCGGCGGGTGACGAAGGTCCAGGCTTCGTTAGGGTTGGAATTTAGGGTTTTGGAGGGAGATGGAATCATTGAAATGAGGACGGCGAAGAAAGTGCGGGAAGAGTGAAGGTAGGACTTTGACGCGGAGCTTTGCCGAATAACTTCTTGGCTTGATCATTGCTTTTTGGCTGTCACGGATCCCCTACGACCGATCATATTCCCCGTTGTTGGCTAATTATATTCTAAATATGGTCTAATGAATAATATTATATTTAAATCTGATTAGATCTGGGATGTAGATCGCAGTCCACTGCCACCGTTGACCATCACCGGTCGCTCTGCTTGCCATCGTCGACGAACTATGCTTGCCAACGACACATCCTAAATACAATGCAACGATATGATGTTGCACGGAACTCCCGTTGATAAAATCTAGACTCCATAATTGCCAATTATTGTTGACAATCGCCCATAGTCGGACACTGTCGGTCATCACTTCTCTCCGTCGTCGACAAACTCTGTTTGCTAATGATGTATCCTAAATACGGTGTAACAAATAACATCTTATCGGAGACCCGTCCATGACTTTTGGTCTCTGTAGTCCCCTACCATCATCTCCCAACAAATGTAGATTTGGTCGCCCCTACTCGCTGTTGTCATCAAACTCTATTTGCTAACGTTGTATCCCAAAAACAGTGTAACAATAACATATTAATGAAAATTCGACAATAAATCCTGAAATAACTGGTTACAACCGTCATATGTAAAATACGACGACTTTCTCCATACTCATGAAATTTTCTCTACATTATAAATGAACAAACGTTGTATTAGGTATAAAATTGTAACACCAAATAGTGTATTTTTGTGCTCACAGACTTATAATGAATTATTTTATCCAGGCTATGTCTCGTAGCAAAACCGTAGTGAGGAGGGTGGGGGTTTGGTGACATCCCTGAAAATTCGATAGCTGAATACATGGGTGATTCTAATGAAGACCCCAGCCCAAACCTCCATGAAATTGAGTCCACTAGTCAGTCAAACCGTCCTCGGGTGGAAAAAAGAAAAAAAAGGTGAGTTGTTTTCATTAAAAGTTAGATTTCATCGTTGGTCGTTTCATGCACAATGACCCCGACTAATTGCAAGCAACTTTTGTCCAGTAGGTTTTGTGTATTATGGAGGGAACTCCATAAATTTATGAGGACATATCATTATATCTATTCTCGATGCAGTTGCTTGAAGACCCCAACTCGAATAGTATTTTTTTATAACGATGACTCCTAACCATATGGTGCATTATTTATGTTATTGTCATGCAAACAGTGACACTTGAGGCACAACTGAATTTCTTTAAATTCTTGTGACACATTTTACATTTCTTGTTGCATAGGACATTTTTATTTGCTAATGCTTTTTTACTTTTTTCATTGCGATGATGTTAAATTTGATTTGCAATTTTATTTTTCATCATTATATTTTCTATTTACTTTCTCTAATTTTATTTTGAAGTTGTTTTTGTTCATAACATTATATGATTGGAATTAATTCGTTGATTCTTATGTGTTGCTACTTCAACGCCGAATTACATGGATGCAAATAGAGAAAGGAGCGGAAGGAGAGTTGTAGCTGCAATGTGTTTAATGTACGAGTATTATAACTCATACATAAACTGCTTCACTTGCATGACATCATTGTACGTTGGTGACAAATGGGTTGAGGAGTTGCTTGGGGGCCACCCAACGAGGTTTAATAATATGTTCTGCATGACACATGCGATATTCACATCACTGTTGAAGGAACTAAAGAAAAATCATGAACTTCTTGGCTCAACCAGAACGACTTCACGAGAGGTGTTAGCAATAACCCTCTACATATTATCACAGAATGCATCAATGTGAAGAGCTATAGAGCGATTTCAACACTCTTCCGAAATAATTTGTAGATATTTCTCAGTAGGGTTGAATGCACTTGTCAGTTTTTTATCACAAGTCATAAAATCAATGGATCATACATTCAAACAGACCTCGACAAAGATTTCACACAATGCACGGTATGTCATATTTTCAGGTGATTTCTTTTATTTATTACATTCAATTTTGAAAATGAATATATTAAAAAAGTTACCCTTACTTATATTCTTAGAATTGTATTAAAACAATCGATGAAACACACGTGAATGCACGTGCTCCAAATAATAAGAATATCATATTAGTCGGTCGTTGTAGGTCACCGACACAGAATATCAGAGTTATATGTGCTTCATTTTTGTAATGATCGAGAGGGAGAGCAGTGCACATGACAGTCGGATCTTAAAATTTACAACACATAATAAGAAATATAACTTTGCACATCAACTCATAAGTTCACTTAAGACTGAGGCTGTTTGGCGCAGCTGCAGCTTCTCAGCTTATCAGCTGCAGTTGCGCTGCCCCAGGAAGCTGTTGTGGGATAGCTGCTACGGGGAAGTTGGATGACTGTTTGTTGCATCTGTGTGAAAACAGCTGTGCGGCAGCTGTTTATGGAAAAATAACTATTCTACCCCCGTTTACTAAAACAATTTCAAACATAACTGCGACAACTATATATTTGATACTTAAGAAGCATAAATTTATTTCAAAACAAAACAATGTAAATTGTTGCCTGAATGAAACCCAATGCAATCCACATTCAGACTAAATTATCTTTATCGAATTGATGATCTTGTGGGAATACACCACAAATCCTTCTCCTCGCCTCGACCGATGAGATCACTTTTAGGCCAGCATCCTGTTTCAGGATCTTTGCACAACTGAAGCACCAGCTCCTGTTTTGCGTTTTCGATGAGATGAAGGAAAGTGCTGACCTCAGCTGAAACATTATCAAGTTTCTTCACAACCTTCTCCAGTCTCTTCAAATTGTGATCCATCTTGAGAGCACGTTTGCCAATTTTCTTTGAAGAGCTCATGTTGGAACGCAGCTTTTGCTGCTTCTTGTTCTGGTAAGCTATTCTTCAAGCTTCACGTACTCAAACTCATCAAGAACATCATCTGGCTCATCGATGGCTTCTCGTAGCTGCCATATCGTGGAAGCAGAGACGACAGCTTGGACCTTAGGGTGGTTTTCTCGCAGCCCTTCGAGCTCCTCCTTCAAGCCCCTCTGCCATGTTCAAGGTTCGATCGCTGGGGCAGCAAGGCTCGATCGCGAGACTGGGAAGTCTCGGGGCAAAGGGGGAAAAGCCGCTCCACAACGCGGGGCGCGGGGTTGATCCTACGGCCCGCGTTCCGCCTATTTCAGAGAACGGCGGTCACGAACGCCAAATCTAAACAAAAAATTCGAACTCAGCTTTGCAATTTGGGGCTGCGCCGCCCGAAAAACGCAGCCCTAAACAGACCCTGAACTAGTAACTTTTTTTTACTTCAACACTAATCACTTTATTCAGGTAAATATTGATTGGTCGATGCTGGGTACATATTGCAGCGAGGTTATGTGAAACTCTATCCTGATACGAGATACCACATACTTGATTTTGAAAGAACTAGAAATGTCAGGCGAGACAATAGAGAAATATTTAACAAATGATACTCCTCATTACGCGATATCATTGATAAGACTTTTGGAGCTTGGAAAAAAAAAATGAGTTATATTTCTCAATATGTCAACTTATACGTTTTCCAAACATATGCAAATTGTGATTGTCACAATGTCTCTCCACAATTATACGCAACAATATTGATTTTTGTAGAATAAATGAGGATCATTCACATATCCATGCTGACGCATATGAATATCGATTTTTATAGTCTTTGTCACAAATAGAAAAAAAAAATGTTTCATACGTGTGCTCAAGATGAGGAAAGATACAAGCGAGATATCGAGGTTGAGACAACGAATTACAGATGCTATAATTGGAGGGTGATTAGAGGGAATATTAATTTTTATTTTGGTTTATTATCTTGGTTGTTGAAATTATCAGTATTCTATGCAAGTCATGTATATTTTTTTTATACATCTGATATTTATTTTATCAGCTTTTTTTACAAGAATATGTACTTTTTTCGTGCATTTTTCTCCCACTTGGATGACCGATGAGGCAATCGTCGATAATATATGTATCCTAAATATTGTACTTTTTTTGTGGGTCTTTGGAAGTCTAGGATGGCGTGTATGTCGTTATTGATTGATATTATATGTGAAACCCTAATGAAGGCAACCAAATTTCATTCCTTTTTCAGTGCTATGATTTTTTAGGTTCTTTTGGATGCCCTTTTTGGTGATAAGCATACGTGACATACTCGAGTTCAGTATTACGTGAGTTAAAGTCAAACAATAGCATTTTTCATAAAGGTTGTTGTCTTTTTGTAGTAATAAATTCATTAGATTATATACTAAGATTTCTAAGACCTCACAGCTGCAAAAAACTTTAATTAGTTCCCTCTGTTATTAATTTTTAGTTGTGTTATATCTAATGATATGTGTTTTTAAGACTTTAGAAAAGATGAGCTCGATGATTTCCGATACCTCCAGAGGATTTGACTATAAGTGCGGATTACAATATTTTCTATTTACTTCGCGACAGTCACATAGCTAGGGAGACAGTTTTACAAGTTTCCAAGGAGAATCATAAAATATTGTGACTATTTTAGGTGAACAGATGAGCTGGAAAATTCTACCGGAGAAGGTGATCAAGCGTGAAAAATTTCCCTGGATGACGGGTTATTTCGTGGCATACACCTTTTGCATTTTAAAAATAATATTATCATATTATTGATTGTTATTTTAATAGTTATTTGCTTAATTTTGGTAGTTATGCTACTTGTTGTTTAATGAGGCGTCTATATTTATTTTTTAATATTCAGCACTGGATATTTGATTTCAAATTTGGAATGCACTGGTATGAACGATTTATTGCAAATATCATTACAATATATGAGCATAATGATTATTTATCCAAAAATAAATGCAACATAACTATTTTCAAACTGTAAAAAATAAACAAACGACCATATTATTTGTGACAACTCCTGTATAAAAGCTTCCTACCCCATCGTGGCACGCATGAATAATAAAATACATGAATTTGGTAACTCTCTTTTTTTTTTACAAAGATACTAATTTTTATGAAGGGAAATTTACATATGTACCACACAATTCTTATGACTTGTAATATCTAAGAGCTAAAATTTGATATTTACATTTCTAATATCTTGGTGATATAAACTCATCATAAAAATGTGGATTTGACTTTTAAAGAGTCAAAGTGACGTTTTTTAAGTCATGTCAAAAATTTGAGTGTTGCCAATCTAAACATTGAAGTTTTAATGTCAGATATGTAAATTTATAAGAAATGTGTGGTATGTATGTAAATGTCCCTTATATAAACATGTAAACCACAGGTGCAATCTCGAATTCAAATTGCAACTTTAACATTAGATGTGCTAAAAAAGCAATTAGAAACACAGTAAAACAGCTTATAAAAAAAAATTATTTGCAAATGACAAAATGTATTGAAATGCATAAATTACAGATAATTTAAAACGAGTTACGATCAGGTAAGATGTTATTTCTACTGTAGAACTCTTACAGTAACAGGTGAGTTGAAGCATATGCTCCTGTTCTTCCTGATTTGAAAATTCACTGCTTCCAGACCAGATGCCACTCGGACAGCTACAGCTTTGACAGTATTTTGCAAAGCATTCCTGCTTAATTGGGATAAAATTTAGATAAATTTACAAACATACCAATGTATTTACATATATTACACCTAAACTTTCATATTTATATTTATATCACTTTAGTGTCATAAATTCTTATATGAAAAGTTATTTTTAATAATAATATATTCAAAGTTTTGATGGTTGGTAAGTAAAAACTCCAAAATGAAAATTTAGAGTCCGTTCGGGATCATTTTTTATCTTTTTTTTTTTTTAAATTTGTTTTGTATATGTATTTACTTAAAAGAAACATATTTGATGTGTAATTAAATGTTTTTAAAAACACAGTATTTATAAAAATAAGTAATTTCATTTTAAAAAAAACATACAAAAAATACACTAAACAAATAAACTTTTAAAATAAAAGCAAAAATAAATAAATAACAAAAGTGACCCGAAACAAGCCCCTGGGTGTTAGATGTGTAAATATATAAGAAATGCGATGTGTATATGTGTAAATACCCCAAAATATATATTAATTTGGACAAAATTTTTATATTTTTCAGCTAGAATTAGAAATTGATGAAGAATATCTTTGCACTGCTGGAAGCTATAAGAGCTTACCTGGAGATGAATCTGAAGGATTTGGGATCAAAATTACAACCAGATAGAAAGCGCTCAATGTCTTCTCGAACGGCGTTGCTGGGAATCCCCTGAATTAGAACCTGTGCGGGATAGTCCCAAACATGGGTTAATTATTGAATTATGCCAACAGAGATTTTAATTTTAAAAACTGGTTCAGTTTTACTTAACAACCTACATCAATTATTTTAAATAAAAAAGAACATGCTAAACAGTTATTGTAACAACAAAAACAAGACTTTATCCACCAAGTGGCACTAGGTAATAGAAGGTTCCATACAAGATAAAAAAATAGAGAAAAGTTCACCATACACTTGGCAGACCATTCACATAATTTGAGCGCCAAAAAAAAGATCAATAGGTAATCTATTTGGGAAATTTACATAAATAGCACGCAATTCTTGTGAATTTACTCTNCTATCGTTCGCATATTCTTCAACAGTATACATCCTCGCGGTGAAGTGAACGTCCTTCTTGGCTAAAATCGATGTTCCGGACGCATTGACGCAGTCCGTTTCTTCTTTCGGGGTCGTTTGAGCCACTTTTTCGACAATTGTGCCCAAAACGATAATTCTCACATTTTTATCCCGCCCGCGAAGCCGTAGCGAAGTGAACATCCCCTGTAAGTGAAATCGACATTCCGGACACGCTAGCGTGGTCTGTTTTGTCGTTCGGAGTCATTCGGGGTCATCTGGGCCACTTTTTTCTTTGATCGGGCAAAACAAATGATAATCTGCATATTTTAAGCCCGCATGCGAAATTGTGGTGCAACGAGCGCCTTCCCCAACTGGAATCGACGTTCCGAACTCACTCGCGTGGTCCGTTTCGTCGTTCGGGGCAATCTGAACACGCTCGCTGGTGCTCCGGTCAATTTGAGTCAAATTCGTGCATGACGCACGATAACTAATTTTCTTCGATCACAGGTGGACACCCTACACCTATGATATCCAAAAATTGATGCCAACAATCACTTTAGTGTCATAAATTCTTACATGAAAAATTATTTTTAATAATAATATATTCAAAGTTTTGATGGTTGGTAAGTAAAAACTCCAAAATGAAAATTTAGAGTCCGTTTGGGATCATTTTTATCTTTTTTTTTTTTAATTTTTTTTTGTATATGTATTTATTTGAAAGAAACATATTTGATGTGTAATTAAATGCTTTTAAAAACACAAAGTATTTTTAAAAATAAGTAATTTCATTATAAACATACATCCAAAAAATACACTAAACAAATAAACTTTTAAAATAAAAGCAAAAATAAATAAAAAACAAAAGTGATCCGAAACAAGCCCCTGGGTGTTAGATGTGTAAATATATAAGAAATGCGATGTGCATATGTGTAAATACCCCAAAATATATATTAATTTGGACAAAATTTTTATATTTTTCGGCGAGAATTATAAATTGATGAAGAATATCTTTGCACTGCTGGAAGCTATAAGAGCTTACCTGGAGATGAATCTGAAGGATTTGGGATCAAAATTACAACCAGATAGAAAGCGCTCAATGTCTTCTCGAACGGCGTTGCTGGGAATCCCCTGAATTAGAACCTGTGCGGGATAGTCCCAAACATGGGTTAATTATTGAATTATGCCAACAGAGATTTTAATTTTAAAAACTGGTTCAGTTTTACATAACAACCTAAACCAATTATTTTTAATAACAAAGAACATACTAAACAATTATTGTAACAACAAAAACAACACTTTATCCACCAAGTGGCACTAGATAATAGAAGGTTCCATACAAAGATAAAAAAATAGAGAAAAGTTCACCATACACTTGGTAGGCCATTCACATAATTTGAGCGCTAAAAAAAAGATCAATAGGTAATCTATTTGGGAAATTTACATAAATAGCACGCAATTCTTGTGAATTTACTATGTCACTCCAAAACTTTCATATTTACACGCATAGCATTTTACCTATGCATGAAAGGTGGATTTGACTATTTAAAAGTGATAATTAGTGCTATTTTTTATGTGATACAAAAGAATTGAGTTGAATCCATAAGAATTGAGTGCTATGTATGTAAATGCCCCAATCTATTTCTAAGAGTAGTTGATAAATATATGAAGAATATCTAGAAATCCAAGAGTAAAATCACCAGTCAAACAAAGATCCCACATGAATCAGTAAATTATATTCAAACCCAGACGCCTAATAAAAATAGGTAAAAGAAGACATTAGATTAGAAATTTCTACCTCAAAAAATAAGGGCAGGTTACCATGAAATGTAATGAGCAGCTTAAGCATCATCAAGTATAATAGGAGATTTGTTGCTGCAATTGGTGTCAGAGATAGACATCTAGCACATGTAATTCGGGGACAAACTAAGTGAAAGTTGATGGGTATGTGCCATCTCCAATTTAAATAGGAACGATAAAAAGTGGTGGTAAAGTAATTGCAGGGATAAAAGCCTGAATAAGGAGTAACTCCTGGGTAAGAATAAACAAACTTCCGCAGCAATAAGAGAGTAATTTTTATCAAGTTTATAAGCAAAATGTTCGATCTAACTACATAAGACATCTTTTGGTGTAAAGGATGGAGTTTCATCAAAATGTCCACAGTTAAACATGCTCTTGATGGAGCACTGTTAGGATTGGTTGAACTCCAAATAAGTTGCACCAAGAAGGTAAAACAAAAATCGGACTAGTATGAGATGGGTTGAACCAAAGAGGACAACACAACATAATTGAGCTAAACAATTTAGTTAAGAAAATTTACCATTTCTATATATATGCACATCATCCTTGTGTAATGTCCATGCTAATCTTCTTGCATCATTAGAACTTTATCAAATGTCTTTGAAGAATTTTCATGTTGGAGACATCGGATAAAAAGGAAACAAAATAGAGAAGAGTCGCATGGCCCCCACACAAAGATGACATGCATAAATTAGGACTTTAAGAAATGTTGTAACTTTTTTCCCTTGACATCTCGAATTTATAGAGGGTGGTGCAAAGAGGTTCAGGAGTGATTGTTAAGATGGAGGCCAACACAAAATGCAATTTTGATAAGGTCCTATGATGGAAAGCTTCTAAGGGAAAAAAAAAGAGAAATGATGTTTCATGTCCTGCATACCAATATTTGTGGGCCCAAAAAACAAGCAAATAGATACATAGAACATTAAAAACACATCCATCANCAAGATGGAGGCCAACACAAAATGCAATTTTGATAAGGTCATATGATGGAAAGCTTCTAAAAGAAAAAAAAAGAGAAATGATGCTTCATGCCCTGCATACCAATATTTGTGGGCCCAAAAAACAAGCAAATAGATACATAGAACATTAAAAACACATCCATCAACTTTATTTAATAATTATAATTCTAAACAAAACAAGCAAATAACAAACAAAAATATCCCATAATCAAAATTTCAAAGCTAAAATGTCATTGATAATTTCAAATCAACACTTACAGTTCTACCATCATGCGATTCAGTGATGTCCCACTGGCCAGAATTTATCTGTTAGAAATAAACATGAAAAATANATAAACAAAACAAGCAAATAACAAACAAAATTATCCCATAATCAAAATTTCAAAGCTACAATGTCATTGATGATTTCAAATCAACACTTACCGTTCTACCATCATGCGACTCAGTGATGTCCCACTGGCCAGAATTTATCTGTTAGAAATAAACATGAAAAATAATATCTCAAGCATAAAACTCTTTGACAAAATTTCAAATTCCAAATGATTCACAATCGATAAATTTTTCGAGAGGAATAATTACAAAAGATTAGCAAAGAACTCAGAAAACTCACCTTATCTAACTTGTACAAGCGACCCTTTCTCGTAGTTTGTCTCAAAGCTGCATCATAGGAAGATTGTGAAGGAAACTGCAACAACCTAAATTATAACAAAAAGATAAGTTTACACACCTCACACAATATAAGAAAATAACCTAAAGCATTTCTTTGAAAATGAAATTTTATGCAAGACCCATAACCTCCCATAGTGCATAGTTTGTATTACATTATTCATATTTAATTGATTGACACCTTTGACCACAAAAATACCCAATTTTTAACATTCATTAATAATAAATACAGAAGCATCCAGCTAAGCAATACACAAAGAACTAAGAAAATGCAAGAAGGCTGATTGAAATAAACAGGAGGATTTCAAATTGATTCATTTAGTACCAGAATTTGCAATTCATTTAAAAAAAATTGGCCATTTCTCCCTATTATGAAGAGACACGGCTAATAATCAACCTTGGGCAAGCCTTATTTTAAATATATGATTAATCTCATATAAGAGTTAGCAACTCATTAATTAATCCAAGCAATAAACATAATTATTAATTAATTAATAGCCTCAAAGTTAGTTACTATTATATATATATATATATATATNGCGAACGCCGGCCACGGACGCCGGCCGCGAACGCCAAATCCAAACAAAAAATTCGAACTCAGCTTTGAGATTTGGGACCGCGCCGCCTGAAAAACGCAGCCCCAAACAGACCCTGAACTAGTAACTTTTTTTTTTACTTCAACACTAATCACTTTATTCACATCAGATAAATATTATTTGGTCGATGCTGGGTACATATTGCAGCGAGGTTATGTGAAACTCTATCCTGATACGAGATACCGCATACCTGATTTTGAGAGAACCAGTGAGAAGAGAGAAATATTTAACAAATGAGACTGCTCATTACGCGATGTGATTGATAGGACTTTTGGAGTTTTGGAAGAAAAAATAAATTATATTTCATAATATGCCAACTTATCTGTTCTCCAAACATGAGCAGATTGTGATTGTCACGATGTCTCTCCACAATTATACGCGACAACATTGATTTATGTAGAATAAATGAGGATCATTCACATATCCATGCTGGCGCATATGAATATCGATTTTTATAGTCTTTGTCGCAGATAGAAAAAAAAATGTGTTTGATACCTGGACTAAAGATGAGGAAGATACAAGCGAGATAGCGAGGTTGAGACAATGAATTACATATGCTATAATTGGAGGGTGATTGAAGGGAACTTTAATTTTTATTTTTTGTTTATTGTCTTGGTTGTTGAAATTATCAGTATTCTATACAAGTCATGTATATTTTTTTATACATCTGATATTTATTTTATCAGCTTTTTTTACCAGTAATATGTACTTTTTTTATCATGCATTTTTCTCCTACTTGGATGACTGATGAGGCAACCGTGGGTAATATATGTATCCTAAATATTGTATTTTTTTGTGAGTCTTTGGAAGTCTAGGATGGCGTGTATGTCATTATTGATTGGTATTATATGTGAAATCTTAATGAAGACAACCAAATTTCACTCCTTTTTCAGTGCTATGATTTTTTAGGTTCTTTTGGATGCCCATTTTGGTGATAAGTATACGTGACACACTCGAGCTCAGTATTACGTGAGTTAAAGTCAACCAATAGCACTTTTTATAAAATTTGTTGTCTTCTTGTTGTAACAGATTCATTGGATTATATATTAAGTTTTCTAAGACCTCACAGCTGCATAAAACTTTAATTAGTTACCTCTGTTATTAATTTTTAGAAGTGTTATATCTAATGATATGTATTTTTAAGCCTTTAGAAAAGATGAGCTCGATGATTTCCGATACCTCCAGAGGATTTGACTATTAGTGCGGATTACAATATTTTTTATTTACTTCACAACAGTCACATAGCTAGGGAGACAGTTTTACAAGTTTCTAAGGAGAATCATAAAATATTGTGACTATTTTAGGTGGGCAGATGGGCTGCAAAATTCTACCGATGAAAGAGATCAGGCGTTGAGAGTTTCCTTGGATGACGAGTTATTTCGTGGCATACAACTTCTGCATTTTAAAAATAATGTTATCATATTATTGATTGTAATTTTAAAAGTTATTTGCTTAATTTTGGTAGTTATGCTACTTGTTGTTTAATGAGGTGTCTATCTTTATTTTTTAATATTCAGCACTGGATATTTGATTTCAAATTTGGAATGCACTGGTATGAACGGTTTATTGCAAATAACATTACAATATATGGGCAGAATGATTATTTATCCAAAAATAAACGCAGCACAACTATTTTCAAACTGCAAAAAATAAGCAGAGAGCCAACTTATCGACGACAGCTTCTGCATAGCAGCTTCTTATCCCAAACAGGTCCTCAATCGTGGCATGCATGAATAATAAAATAAAAGAATTTGGTAACTCGCTTTTTCTTTACAAAGATACTAATTTTTATGATGGAAAATTTACATATGTACCACACAATTCTTATGGCTTGTAATATCTAAGAGCTAAACTTTGATATTTACATTTCTAATATCTTGGTGATATAAACTCCGCATAAAAATGTGGATATGACTTTTAAAGAGTCAAAGTGACGTTTTTTAAGTCATGTCAAAAATTTGAGTGTTGCCAATCTAAACATTGAAGTTTAAATGTCAGATATGTAAATATATAAGAAATGTGTGGTATGTATGTAAATGTCCCTTATATAAACATGTAAACCACAAGTACAATCTCTAATTCAAATTGGAACTTTAACATTAGATGTGCTAAAAAAGCAATTAGAAACACAGTAAAACAGCTTATAAAAAAAAATTATTTGCAAATGACAAAATGTATTGAAATGCATAAATTACAGATAATTTAAAACGAGTTACGATCAGGTAAGATGTTATTTCTACTGTAGAACTCTTACAGTAACAGGTGAGTTGAAGCATATGCTCCTGTTCTTCCTGATTTGAAAATTCACTGCTTCCAGACCAGATGCCACTCGGACAGCTACAGCTTTGACAGTATTTTGCAAAGCATTCCTGCTTAATTGGGATAAAATTTAGATAAATTTACAAACATACCAATGTATTTACATATATNAAGACAAAATATTTACATTCCAAAATCAAATGTCATAGTTAGATTGAAATCTGAAACATTCTTAACATTAAAATTACTAGTAAATGATTGAAGTTTGCATCAATATTGATCTAAACTTAGATTCTCCCAAATTTTGACCATTGTATTCCTAACGGAATCCGGATCAGGTTTGGCATAATTAAGAACATCCAGCCTTATAGTACTTGATGTATACTTATAGAGAGTATATAAAGGATGTTCAAGTGTTTTTATTGATCATAAAAAGAATATGATCATGCATCATGAAAATTGATTTTATATGCATTAAAAAAGACAAGTGTGTACAATGCTATTGTTAAGTTATTAAAAGAATTATATTGGAGCACTTTCTAATATTAAAATTAGTTCAGCAGTGACAACAAAATTTTCAATAATAATAGTACAACATCAAGAAGTAGCATGAAGTTTATATCTTTATTTATTGATTAATATACAAACCGGAGTGCTTTGCCTTATCCTTTTCAGATATCTATATTTCTACTTGGTGAGATATTTACTAAAAAATAGAAAAGGTAAATTTGAAATAAGAACAGCACGAAATTTTAAAAATCATTATATATGATCAAATTGCTAGGATATCCGCAAAATATTTCTTAGAGGAATGAGAGAACAAGTGACCATCGCATGAATGATTGGATCACAACATCAACCCTCTCAATTTTCATGGAGAGCAAGGATGCAACCTAGGTATGCATGCAAGCTTTGGATCATTTGAGCCAAGGACTTCATATTGTATATAAGCCTTCAGTTCGCCCGCTCTCTTTCCTCTAGGCACAGATATCAGAACCATGAGTTGATTTGCATGTCATATAATCTCTCATTTATAAAAGGTGATATTTGATGACACAAGATAGAATCCTCAATTGGTATATTATTATAATTTATCCTACTGATTATGAACTTTTTTTACTTATACATGTAGAAGAAGAAATCTCTAAGTTCTTTAGTAATTAAGGGTGATAGATGGGCAATTTCAAAATAGATAAAAAAGTAGCAAGTATGGTTTTACCCAGTGGTATTTTGGAGGCCAATATCATGATATGAGATGAGCTATTTTGAGAATTTCTTGAGCTGCTTCTTTATTACAAATTAGACCTACTCAGGCATTAGAAATCGACATGAATGTTCTATTATTATGCACCATTTATGGCTTCTTATTCTGTAGATTCGATAATCTCTCTCCTTTGGTCATAAGCTTTATTTAGGCTAGTAAAAAAATCTTAATATTTTTTTTTAGTTTGATCTCTTATATTTCTTAGTGGCTCATCATATTTCACTCTTAGAGCTGCTTTCACATCAAATTAAATGTCTCATTATAGCAAACTACCATCAGAGCCTAATATGGTGGTTGACGGCATTAAGGTTAAGATCAAAAAGTTAGATGTCTTGGAGAATTTGGACTTGGAACAAACTAAGACGTGATCTTTTCTAATGAAAACTTATGAAGATGCTCATAGGTTGTTTGTGTGCGCTCCAAAAATTTACGACCACTCCCCAAGGCAACTCTCTACGTTTAGTTTTATTTTATTTTGAGGGACGGAGCTTAGGAGGGTCGAATTTTCAGAAGGCAGACACTACCCTGGGTTCAAGGTTTACATTGGGCAAGTCCCTATGGTTAATTACTCATTCTGATAACGGATGAGCACTCTCGATTAAGACTAGTCATTAAATATTAAAAGTTGAACATATAATAGCAGCAGATTTAAGATTTAAACTGCAGAATTCACCACTTGAAGCTTAAAGCGGATTGTGGGGGAATGAAGACGGACTCGATCAAGATCTCATGGTATCGTCATCCCAAATCGTCACGATCTTTGATCAACTTAGTCAAAGAAGGTGTCGACCCAACCTGACAGAAGGATCATTGTCAACGGTCATGGGCTACGTCGTCCAAGGTATCCTTGTAGATCTGGGGTGGATGTTTGTCTATGGGGATATATTTAAATCGACCTTAGCTAATAGTAAGTTTTGTGTCAATTAATTGTACCCTTAAGATTCACAACTCAAATGGTAGAAAGTCATTGGGGGATATATGGGTTGCGGTCATTACCATAATATAATGGTGTCATTTGACGACAACCCGGTCAGAGGGATATGATCGTAACCGCTACTTTGCGGTGTCATTTGGCGGCAAAACCACGGGGACGGTGAACTCGTGTCACGTCCTTACTGGCATGCAATAACTTTAATTGTAAATATATTGATACATTTGATGTGAAATTTGTTCTTTGAGAGTTGAAGTTAATCAGAAGATTGTCACCATTGACAAACTGTTATGGATGGTGGATGAAATTCACTTTTAGATTTTAGGTGATTAAATTTCAGCTTAAATATTTGGTTAGTTACTTCCAAAAGCTTGATTTTAAAGATTAACCCCTACGGTTGAAATCTTCAATCTACACGGTCATAATTGGAGACTTGAACATTTTAAAAATTTTATACTTAAAGGGGAAACATTTAGTTTTGTTAGTCTAAGCTTTTCAAAATATAAGTTCTATCAACTCATATCCTTATATGTAGGAGAATCGGACTAGAGGGGTTATTTAGACTTGTAAATTCCTATTTTAGATTTAGACGTTTATTTTAAAACTACTAGACTCATCAACTCCAATTCTTACCAAAAAAAGGATTGAATTGGTTGGGTGGGACTTACAACCCTGCCCTATAGACAATGACGCCCGATTAGCTGACCCGGCATTCTCGAACCCATTAGTTGAACATTCTACACATTGGTTGGAGCACATTTGTGCTTTTAAATTTCAAAAGTTTGAGTTATTTTAGCTAAAGCCTTTAATGTCTTAGGCAATCTGTAGCCTCATAGTAACCTTTTTTTTAAAGTTGATGCCGACCACAACTTTAATTGTTGCTATGAACTGAAGTCCTCCGACTATATTCCTCAATAGGTAAACAATAGAGAGATTTCTACTTTACATTTAGCTAGGAAAGAAAAATACTAACCAAGCTGATAGGTTGCACTTGCAAGTTGATTAAGGAATCTACCTTGTTTTTAATTGCTAAACCTCTCTTATAAACCAAGAGAGCCTATGTCATGCAAATTAAGAAAAATAATCATTATGCTCATGGCAACATGAAATAGGGCATATTAATCAGGTTCTAATGGAAACTGAGAATTTCTTAATGCATTTGACCCAATATACACTCATGAAGCTAAGCCATGTTCTTGCTCTGCCTGAAAATTGATTGATGTGGTCTCTCCTTTATCTTGCATGCCAATTGTTTGATCTCTTAAATCCCATATGGAATATATTACTCTTAGAAAATTCTTTAGTAATTCTCGAAATAACTTTAAAATTCTATGTGGTTCCTCTTCTCATAGCCAAACTTAAAGCTCTTAAAGTCTAAAAGGGTCAAGCACCGTGTAATCTTATAAAGCTTAGATGATGTATGAACTGAACACCTACAAGTGATCTCTAAATTACTAGCGTTGTTTACCAAGATATATCCATTAACATCAAATGTCCACCTATCACTAAATTTTCTTACCTCTAGTGTCTGATTGTTGCAATGATACAACCTAACATTGTGCTTTATTGCATAACATAAGATCAATTCACTTGATCATCTCCTAAAAATGTATAATTAACTTGTGCTTGACTTTATTTGAAATTATTTCTTAAGCCTATTAAGTTAGATATTTTATTTCCTCTTTAAAACATGATGTTCTAGCTTAGGATAAAATAAAACAAAGTAACTAAACTCATTGCACCTTGTAACATATAGGGTATACAAACTTTATTCGACTTCATGTTAATCAAAAAACCTTTGTAAGCCTTAAAATCCTCATCATTAAAAACGTGTATCATATATAACTTATAACACTCAAATATATTAGATTCTATATCAGATGAGAGATCATGAATATACTTAATTCTAGTATGAAAAATGTTAAATGCCAAAATTAATTATCTCCCAACATATTCTTTTTTATGCTTTTTAATTTAAAAAATAACATCATTTAAAAAAATCAATATTTTGATATCTTATACCCGAATTATATTTCTCCCATATAACATGTTTTCATGAGAGTGCTTATAAGAGATTAGAGAGCAGTAGTAATCATGTTTATCCTTTAAACCTTAAATGATACAATTAAATGCTTTATATGTGATTTAACAATACATTTTTTATTGCAAAACAAATAATGTTAGGTTATGATAGAGTTTGTCGGATAGACCTGCGGCCATGCATAAAATTTCTAATTATAATCTTTTTTGAGGTAGCTGCGCCATGGCAACCACAGACTCTCTTCTCTAAGGCTTCGCGGTTCACATTCTACCCCCTCTCGCTTCATCCTGCTCCAGACAGTTCGAAGAGATCGCAGACAGAAGACACCATCCTCTCTCAAAAGCGTCGATCTCTCCGTACAGTCACAATAAAAATGGTGATCTCCAAATTTCATGGTTTCAAGTAAACCTATTGTGAGAGTTTCTTAAAACAATTCATTGTTAAGAGCTAGGTGCACACAAACTATAGAAAGTTTGATCATTTACCTTTTATTATATTCCATTTATGACTTCTTTCTTGGTGAATTGAATCCTCACTCTCCTCTCCAATTCAAGCATCTAATTCAAGTAGATGTTGATTAATTAAATCAATAAAATCATGGTGTTTTTGTAAACTTGTCTTTCTTATGTTTCTATCTCGCTTATCATGTTTCGCACTTGGACACTCCCAAATCAAATTAGATATTTTTTTTACAATTTAAGAATGCAATAGGATGGTGTTGATCTAACATTTTAGGGTCAAATCTAAGAAATAAAAATAAAAATAAAATAAAGCTATGGCCATCCCTCTGAATTGTTCGCTGACTTTTTTCACATGGGACTATTTATCACTCTTGTACTTATGTTGGTACAACTAATGTGTGCAATTAAATTGTGCAAAGCATGAGATCATGTAGACAATCTCGAAAAGTTTCAGATATCACAACAACAACAACAACAACAACAACAACAACAACAAGTCTTTATCCCACTAAGTGGGGTCGGCTAAATGAATTCCTTTTTCTCCATTGTGTCATATTGACTTTCATATTTTCATTTATTTATAATTAAGTTAGATAATTTTTTATACATGTCCAAGTCTCTTTAGGTGCATCTATACCTTTTTTTGGCAAAAGTCAAATCTAAAACATCTGCTCTCCTAACTAGGCAATCAGATGACCAACTTTTAATGTGACCAAACCATCTAAGACGACCCTCTCTAATCTTGCCAACCACTGGAGCTACACCAACCATTTCATGGATATATTCATTTCAAATTTTGTCTCTAGGTGTAAAACCACTCATCCACCTAAGCATTCTCATCTCTGCAACACTTATGCTTCTCTTTTATAGGCCAAAATCCTGTGAAATAAAGCATTGCAAGTCACACCACCATCTTATAATTTTTTTTTTTAAAAGTCTAAGTAGTACTTTTCTATCACACAATAGGCCCAATGCATTCCTCCACTTCAACCATACAATTTGAACCTACTAATAACATCTTCATCTATATTACCATCACTTTGAACAATAGACTTGAGATATCTAAAATGTGCACTCCTTCTAATGACTTGATCACCCATTGTTGCAGCCCCGCCACTAAATCTACTACCTACTACTAAAACTACACTCCATGTATTCAGATTTAGATCTATTCCATTGAAAGTTTTTAGACTCTAAAGTTGACATCCATAATTCATTTTTTTCTGATTTTCTTTAATCTTATCCACGAGAAGTATATCATCAGCGAAAAGAATAACTGTCCTGTAAAAATACCCATAACTAAAGCAAATATATATGGGCTTGAAATCAAACCCTGATGTAATCCAACTGAAATTGAACAATAATTGGTCAATCCTCTTTCTGTTCAAACACTGGTAACAACTCTAGTACCCAAAACTTTAATGACTTGAGTATAATTCATATCAATACGTTTCTTTTATAGAACCCTCCAAAATATTTCTCTTAAGCAGTTTCAAATACCAATAAAATAAAATTTGAGAGAGAAATCCTGATCAAATTTCGATCCGGATGATTTTCAAACCATTATTTTTTCTAGGAGATGAGTAAAATACAAGTCGTTGATTAATTATCCATGTATTGTACTCATGCCTCATGCCAAAGCAAATCCAAAGGTTTTAAATTTTAATCCAACCAAAATTTAGGTCAATATATATTGAACCAATTTTCTACAAAACCTATAACGCATCTAACAAAATCAATTTCTACAATCTATTCATCGTTTAATACAAAACAAGCTTCCACCGCTTTCTCAGTCGACCATAACAAACCTATCCAAATCATTCTTCGGAGAAACACAATAAAAGATCATGAGGAGCATCACAGGCACGTTTAAGAAAAAAAAACTAAACCAAGGCGGCGATGAGTTTGATACCCTGTGAAGAACCGTAAAAAGGGTCGGTGACCGGCTCCTGCTGCTCCTCAACGGATGAGAAGCTCCTGGAAGGCGCCATGCGGATCGGATCGAAAATTGAAGCCCTACATTTGACAACATTCCTTGAAAGAAGACTGAACTTCATCATTTCCGGGAAGCGGTGACTGCGTGCTGAGCTCGCCGGGTCTGATTGCGCGCCACTGTGAAGCTCGAGCCTCCAATTCCATCATCTGGTGAGAACGTTAAATATATATTTGTCGGCAATCTGAACGGAGCTCTTAGGTTTTTTTTCAGGAAGATTTACATACATGCCACTCAATTTTTTTATATTTACATATCTAACATCTACAATTTAGTTTTTACAAAAACAGCTTTCTTGCATCATAGGGCTAAGACACTCTCTTATCATTTCTAGTTGGATCACCCACTCATCTTCTTGTCCACCTTTTGGTTGGGCCTGTTTTGATCTAGTTGGCTTGGCTTGTTCGGTTGGGTGGGTCTTACAATCTTCTTGTAATGAATTTGTCTATGTCTGTCGTACACTTCATACAGACAATTACATCTTTTTAAGATAATTGCATCCACATTTTTTTATACACATATTTTAATTCCTCGATACACTTTAGAAATAAGATTAAAAGAATTTAATACAAATGTCATTCGATTTTAATTAAAGATTTAATGATTGAACTCTTTTAATTTTCATGTCATTAATTCACTCACAATCTCTATTTCAACAAATATAATATTTCAATCGCCTATTTAGTCATTTTATATCTTGCATGATGCATAATTTTAAGAACTTATAGGATCATTTGATGATCCAATAAATGCATCTAAATTCCCACAAAAAAAAATCCTTTTAATTACATAATAATGCACTTATTTAGAAATTTTTATTTTTAAATGTTTGCCAAAGAATTTATGAACTATTAATTGTATATTGCATGAATTTGAGATTTTCTATTAGTAAAATATATGACCAAACAAGTTTTAAAATACTTTTTATTTCAAATATGTGATGAATTGCATCAAATAAAACACACATTTGCTGACTCAATTTATTCATATTTATNAAAATGTAATGTGCAGCTTAAGCATCATTAAGTATAATAGGGGATTTGTTGCTGCAATTGGTGTTAGAGATAGACATCTAGCACATGTAATTCGGGGACAAACTAAGTGAAAGTTGATGGGTATGTGCCATCTCCAATTTAAATAGGAACGATACAAAGTGGTGGTAAAGTAATTGCAGGGATAAAAGCGTGAATAAGGAGTAAGTCCTGGGTAAGAATAAACGAACTTCCGCACCAATAAGAGAGTAACTTTTATCAACTTCATAAGTAAAAATTTCGATCTAACTACATAAGACATATTTTGGTGTAAAGGAGGGAGTTTCATCAAAATGTCCACAGTTAAACATGCTCTTGATGGAGCACTGTTAGGATTGGTTGAACTCCAAATAAGTTGCACCAAGAAGGTAAAACAAAAACTAGTATGAGATGGGTTGAACCAAAGCGGACAACACAACATAATTGAGCTAAACAATGTAGTTAAGAAAATTTACCATTTCTATATATATGCACATCATCCTTGTGTAATGTCCATGCTCATCTTCTTGTATCATTCCAAATTTATCAAATGTCTTTGAAGAATTTTCATTTTGGAGACATCGGATAAAAAGGAAACAAAATAGAGAAGAGTCGCATGGCCCCCACACAAAGATGACATGCATAAATTAGGACTTTATGAATGCAATTTTGATAAGGTCCTATGATGGACAGCTTCTAAGAGAAAAAAAAAGAGAAATGACGCTTCATGCCCTGCATACCAATATTTGTGGGCCCAAAAAACAAGCAAATAGATACATAGAACATTAAAAACACATCCATCAACTTTATTTAATAATTATAATTCTAAATAAAACAAGCAAATAACAAACAAAATTATCCCATAATCAAAATTTCAAAGTTACAATGTCATTGATAATTTCAAATCAACACTAACCGTTCTACCATCATGCGATTCAGTGATGTCCCACTGGCCAGAATTTATCTGTTAGAAATAAACATGAAAAATAATATCTCAAGCATAAAACTCTTTGACAAAATTTCAAATTCCAAATGATTCACAATCGATAAATTTTTCGAGAGGAATAATTACAAAAGATTAGCAAAGAACTCAGAAAACTCACCTTATCTAATTTGTACAAGCGACCCTTTCTCGTAGTTTGTCTCAAAGCTGCGTCATAGGAAGATTGTGAAGGAAACTGCAACAACCTAAATAATAACAAAAAGAGAAGTTTACACACCTCAAACAATATAAGAAAATAACCTAAAGCATTTCTTTGAAAATAAAATTTTATGCAAGACCCGTAACCTCCCATAGTGCAAAATTTGTATTACATTATTGATATTTAATTGATTGACACCTTTGACAACAAAAATATCCAATTTTTAACATTTATTAATAATAAATACAGAAGCATCCAGCTAAGCAATACACAAAGAACTAAGAAAATGCAAGAAGGTTGATTGAAATAAACAGTCCAAGTACTTCAATCTCCATATTATTCTCTAGATGAAAACAGAAGGATTTCAAATTGATTCATTTAGTACCAGAATTTGCAATTCGTTTAAAAAAAATTGGCAATCCCTATTATGAAGAGACACAGCTAATAATCAACCTTGGGCAAGCCTTGGTTTAAATATATGATTAATCCCATATAAGAGTTAGCAAATCATTAATTAATCCAAGCAATAATCATAATTATTAATTAATTAATAGCCTCAAAGTTAGTTACTATTATATATAAATATATAGATAGATAGATAGATATGCAAACATACATACATACATATACCAGCCAAAAATAATGAATACTATTAAAACATCAATAATCCTGAAAACAATAANCATACATACATACATACATATACCAGCCAAAAATAATGAATACTATTAAAACATCAATAATCCTGAAAATAATAATCTATATTAAATAATTAATCATTAGCTAAACTGTGAAAATATTTTGATAACAAAACCTGAATGGAAAAATGTTATGTAGTTCAAGAAAAAAAAGAAAATTTTTAAGTCTAAGATATTCAAAAAGTATGGAAAAGCAAGAGCAAACAGAAATCAGTAGAAAAATAGAAAAATGCATGCACAGGAGTCGAAGTAATTTGACCCATAGAACTATGTCCATTGTGCAAGCCTTAATTCAACGGACTTGTACGCCACGTGGCTAAAAGTAGGTTTCAAGAGATATGCATTGCGATTACAGCTTCAAGCACCAAAATTTAGGCATTGAGCATTAATTGGCAACCAAAAGAGGGAAAAATGTCCTACAAACTGGCTGTGCATATATCCAGATAGAAGTGTTACAATCATAGTCTAAGAGAGAAAATACAAGAAGCCGGTTGCATTAATGATCTGAGTTATTAGATTATGTAAAGAGACTGAAAAGAATCCCTCCATGCAAAGAGGATTAAGAGCTCCCAAGAGGAGCAAAGTTTATTCTATGTAAAAATAAAATAATATCCATCAATGGTATAAAGAATTTGGATGGAAGAGTTTGCTAGGCATCCCTGTAATATTTATAATTGGCTTGATATGTGTATGGCTTCATTGCGGACTACAAAAGCCAGGGTGAATTAGATTTCACTAAAATAAACTTTAAATATCTTAACTATAATATTAAATTCCTAATAATCTCTAGTTAGCCTTGTTAGTGTAATTAATCAGAATATGGTCTTAAGGTTGTTTCTAAAGCAAGTGAAAACAGCCTCAGATGTTTTCAGAATTTTATGAAACCACTCATTTTGCTTTTAAAAATCATGAAATTAAAACATGATTGGCATTTTTTAATTAAAAACTTCTTTGAATAAGAAAAAAAAAGAAANTAGTCTAAGATATTCAAAAAGTATGGAAAAGTAGAAAAATAGAAAAATGCATGCACAGGAGTTGAAGTAATTTGACCCATAGAACTATGTCCATTGTGCAAGCCTTAATTCAACGTACTTGTACTCCACGTGGCTAAAAGTAGGTTTCAAGAGATATGCATTGCGATTAAAGCTTCAAGCACCAAAATGGAGGCATTGAGCATTAATTGGCAACCGAAAGAGGGAAAAATGTCCTACAAACCAGCTGTGCATATATCCAGTGTTACAATCATAGTCTAAGAGAGAAAATACAAGAAGCCGGTTGCATTAATGATCTGAGTTATTAGATTANATAATTCAACGGACTTGTACGCCACGTGGCTAAAAGTAGGTTTCAAGAGATATGCATTGCGATTACAGCTTCAAGCACCAAAATTGAGGCATTGAGCATTAATTGGCAACCGAGAGAGGGAAAAATGTCCTACAAACCGGCTGTGCATATATCCAGATAGAGGTGTTACAATCATAGTCTAAGAGAGAAAATACAAGAAGCCGGTTGCATTAATGATCTGAGTTATTAGATTATGGAAAGAGACTGAAAAGAATCCCTCCATGCGAAGAGGATTACGAGCTCCCAAGAGGAGCAAAGTTTATTCTATGTAGAAATAAAAGAATATCCACCAATGGTATAAAGAATTTGGATGGAAGAGTTTGCTAGGTATCCCTGCAATATTTATAATTGGCTTGATATGTGTATGGCTTTATTGCGGACCACAAAAGCCAGGGTGAATTAGATTTCACTAAAATAAGCTTTAAATATCTTAACTATAATATTAAATTCCTAATAATCTCTAGTTAGCCTTGTTAGTGTAATTAATCAGAATATCGTCAAGGTTATTTCTAAAGCAAGTGAAAACAACCTCAGATGTTTTCAGAATTTTATGAAACCACTCATTTTGCTTTCAAAAATCATGAAATTAAAACATGATTGGCATTTTTTAATTCAAAACTTCTTTGAATAAGAAAAAAAAAGAAAGCTGATCGAATTCAAATAATACTTACTCCTCTAAAAAAGATTAATTTTCTTCAGCCACTTTGACTATAAACTGGGTTCAAGATAAAAATTCACAAAACTGCNTCTTTCAAAAATCATGAAATTAAAACATGATTGGCATTTTTTAATTAAAAACTTCTTTGAATAAGAAAAAAAAAGAAAGCTGATCGAATTCAAATAATCCTTACTCGTCTAAAAAAGATTAATTTTCTTCAGCCACTTTGACTATAAACTGGGTTCAAGATAAAAATTCACAAAACTGCAATTCACTTGTTTGAAGGAAACTTAAATGCAAGGGCATAGCAGTGACAAGCAAAATAAATTCTGCTCATGCATGAGCTAGCAAAGTTACACTCCATATGCTTATTTCATGGGTTTGGAGACACGCTTGTGTTGGATGAGCCACTTAATGCATATCCAACACGAGGGAAACCATAAAAAGTCGGGCCATTTACATACATAGCACACAAATCTTATCTCTCTCTCTCTCTCTCTCTCTCTCTATATATATATATATATATCTATATATATCTCACACCTAAACTTTCATATTTACATACATAGCACTCAAATCTTTAATTTCACATAAAAAATATCACTATTACCATTTTTTAAAAGTAAAACACACCCTTTCATACATAGGTTTAAAGTATCAAAAAGCTATATATGAAACTATGAAAGTTTAGGTGTGAGATATGTAAATAAACAAGAATTGTATGCTAGGAATGTAAAAATTTCCCTAAAAAAAATCACCATGATAATTTATGAGGTTCATATGTGCACCATGACAGACTATTTGCATTCCAGGCTGGTTTATTTGCAGCAATGTTTAGAAATAATCTTGCAAAAAATTGTAACTAAAATGACTTGCTTCACATATTCTTAGTGTATAGTGACAACATTCAAAATAACTAGATGAGGTAGGACCAATGTGAACTAATGACAAATTGATATAAAAAATATAACGGATTGAGTGCGAAAGAGGATGGTATACGTACGAACATTGAAATTGGGTTAAATGAATTGTTGTATTCAAACTTCACATCCGANAATTCTTAGTGTATAGTGACAACATTCAAAATAACTACATGAGGTAGGACCAATGTGAACTAATGACAAATTGATATAAAAAATATAACGGATTGAGTGTGAAAGAGGATGGTATACGTACGAACATTGAAATTGGNGGAAATAATCTTGCAAAAACTTGTAACTAAAATGACTTGCTTCACAAATTCTTAGTGCATAGTGACAACATTCAAAATAACTAGATGAGGTAGGGCCAATGTGAACTAACGACAAATTGATATAAAAAATATAACGGATTGAGTGTGAAAGAGGATGGTATACGTACGAACATTGAAATTGGGTTAAATGAATTGTTGTATTCAAACTTCACATCCGATGCAGACAGATTACATCCCTCATAGAAATGAATAATATCTGTCTTCAGAGTGTTTCTTCCAAAACCAGTCAGCCGGCCATAGACAGTACCTAGATGCATTGTAGTAAGAAACTATGCAAATTAAAACAAGACTGTAGAACAAAATAAATGAAATAGAAGTTGAGATAATTTCAGAATGAAAATGGCAATAAACTACTGAGTTACAATCAGGCACCGGTGCCATTTTTGTATGCGACAAGTGCACACGCAGACAAACATATGAAAATATGATTTTGTTTTTTTAAGCATCATTAACTTCCGTATGGTCAATGAATCATGCTTATATGGCCATCCACGTCATATATGGTCGTTGTGGCTTTTGTCTCTTTACCATCCTACTCCCTCCCAATTTTATTATTTACTTGACTCGACATGATGGATAGTTTCTCAAGATAATAATATCAAAAGTAGATGGATGCGCGGTATATTTCGTAAAATCATATGCCAAATTGAACTACCTTCTTTCAGCCATGCTGCCAGCATTTTTAAAAATTTAACTTCTCCTTTTGTCACACCCCGGGATCCAAAGTAGTATATTTCTCACAAATTTAGCAATTGTAGCTGCATTTAAAATATTTTTTTCCAAATAGAATATTTCTCTATTTCTTAGCAATTGTGGCTGCATCTCTACCAATAATAGTTAGTTCGTGTACTTTAAACACCAAAGAAATCTGGTTTTGAAATTATTATTCATCCTTTCTTTACAGATGTATTCATCGTATATGGCAGAACTTGCTTTAAATTGAAGAAAGTATACACTGCATTAGAGTTTTGGTGAACATTTGTTAACCGAAAGAAAAATATGTAGGTTACACATGGCATAGAGCTTAGTTCTATAAAATACTGCTGCATTCGGAGGATGCTGAGAAATAAGAGATCTAATAGCTTGAGGATAAAAGACAAAATATTTACATTCCAAAATCAAANCCATGGCATAGAGCTTAGTTCTATAAAATACTGCTGCATTCGGAGGATGCTGAAAAATAAGAGATCTAATAGCTTGAGGATAAAAGACAAAATATTTACATTCCAAAATCAAATGTCATAGTTAGATTGAAATCTGAAACATTCTTAACATTAAAATTACTAGTAAATGATTGAAATTTGCATCAATATTGATCTAAACTTAGATTCTCCCAAATTTTGACCATTGTATTCCTAACGGAATCCGGATCAGGTTTGGCATAATTAAGAACATCCAGCCTTATAGTACTTGATGTATACTTATAGAGAGTATATAAAGGATGTTCAAGTGTTTTTATTGATCATAAAAAGAATATGATCATGCATCATGAAAATTGATTTTATATGCATTAAAAAAGACAAGTGTGTACAATGCTATTGTTAAGTNCCCGGATCAGGTTTGGCATAATTAAGAACATCCAGACTTATAGTACTTGATGTATACTTATAGAGAGTATATAAAGGATGTTCAAGTATTTTTATTGATCATAAAAAGAATATGATCATGCATCATGAAAATTGGTTTTATATGCATTAAAAAAAACAAGTGTGCACAATGCTATTGTTAAGTTATTAAAAGAATTATATTGGAGCACTTTCTAATATTAAAATTAGTTTAGCAGTGACATAAAAATTTTCAATAATAATAGTACACCATCAAGAATTAGCATGAAGTTTATATCTTTATTTATTGATTAATATACAAACCGGAGTGCTTTGCCTTATGCTTTTCAGATATCTATATTTCTACTTGGTGAGATATCTACTAAAAAATAGAAAAGGTAAATTTGAATTAAGAACAGCACGAAATTTTAAAAATCATTATATATGATCAAATTGCTAGGATATCCGCAAAAAATTTCTTAGAGGAATGAGAGAACAAGTGACTATCGCATGAATGATTGGATCACAATATCAACCCTCTCAATTTTCATGGAGAGCAAGGATGCAACCTAGGTATGCATGCAAGCTTTGGATCATTTGAGCCAAGGACTTCATATTGTATATAAGCCTTCAGTTCGTCCGCTCTCTTTCCTCTAGGCACAGAAATCAGAACCATGAGTTGATTTGCCTGTCATAGAATCTCTCATTTATAAAAGGTGATACTTGATGACACAAGATAGAATCCTCAATTGGTATATTATTATAACTTATCCTCCTGATTATGAATTTTTTTTACTTACACATGTAAAAGAAGAAATCTCTAAGTTCTTTAGTAGTTAAAGGGTGATAGATGGGCAATTTCAAAATAGATAAAAAGTAGCAAGTATGGTTTTACCCAGTGGTATTTTGGAGGCCAATATCATGATATGAGATGAGCTATTTTGAGAATTTCTTGAGCTGCTTCTTTATTACGAATTAGACCTACTCAGGCATTAGAAATCGACATGAATGTTCTATTATTATGCACCATTTATGGCTTCTTATTCGGTAGATTCAATAATCTCTCCTCTCCTTTGGTCATAAGCTTTATTTAGGCTAGTAAAAAAATCTTAATATTTTTTTTTAGTTTGATCTCTTATATTTCTTAGTGGCTCATCATATTTCACTCTTAGGGTTGCTTTCACATCAAATTAAATGTCTCATTATAGCAAACTACCATCAGAGCCAAATATGGTGGTTGACGGCATTAAGGTTAAGATCAAAAAGTTTGATGTCTTGGAGAATTTTGGACTTGGGACAAACTAAAACGTGATCTTTTCTAATGAAAACTTATGAAGATGCTCATAAGTTGTTTGTGTGGGCTCCAAAAATTTACGACCACTCCCCAAGGCAACTCTCTGCATTTATTTTTATTTTATTTTGAGAGACGGAGCTTAGGAGGGTCGAATTTTCAGAAGGCGGATTAGATTGTAGACAAGACACTACCCTGGGTTCAAGGTTTACATTGGCGCAAGTCCCTATGGTTAATTACTCATTCCGACAACGGAAGAGCATTCTTGATTAAGGCTAGTCATTAAATATTAAAAGTTGAACATATAATAGCAACAGATTTAGGATTTAAATTGCAGAATTCACCACTTGAAGCTTAAAGCGGATTGTGGGGGAATGAAGACGGACTCGATCAAGATCCCATGGTATCGTCATCCCAAGTCGTCACGATCTTTGATCAACTTAGTCAAAGAAGGTGTCGACCCAACCTAACAGAAGGATCCTTGTCAACAGTCATGGGCTATGTCGTCCAAGGTATCCTTGTAGATCTGGGGTGGATGTTTGTCTATGGGGATATATTTAAATCAAACTTAGCTAATAGTAAGTTTTGGGTTAATTAATTGTACCCTTAAGATTCACAACTCAAATGGTAGAAAGTCATTAGAAGATATATGGGTTGCGGTCATTACCGTAATATAATGGTGTCATTTGACGGCAACCCGGTTAAAGGGATCTGGTTGTAATTGCTATTTTGCGGTGTTATTTGGCGGCAAAACCACGGGGACGGTGAGCTCGTGCCACGTCCTTACTGGAATGCAATAACTTTAATTGTAAATATATTGATACGTTTGATGTGAAATTTGTTCTTTGAGAGTTGAAGTTAATCAGAAGATTGTCACCATTGACAAACTGTTGCGGATGGTGTATGAAATTCACTTTTAGATTTTAGGTGATTAAATTTTAGCTTAAATATTTGGTTAGTTACTTCGAAAAGCTTGATTTTAAAGATTAACCCCTACGGTTGAAATCTTCAATCTACACGGTCATAATCGGAGACTTGAACATTTTAAAGATTTTATATTTAAAGGGGAGACATTTAGTTTTGTTAGTTTAAGCTTTTCAAAATATAAGTTCTATCAATTCATATCCTTATATGTAGGAGAATCGGACTAGAGGGGTGATTTAGACTTGTAAATTCCTATTTTAGATTTAGACGTTTATTTTAAAACTACAAGACTCATCAACTCCAGGATTGAATTGGTTGGGTGGGACTTACAACCCTGCCCTATAGACAAGGACGCCCGATTAGCCGACCCGGCATTCTCGAACCCATTAGTTGAACATTCTACACATTGGTTGGAGCACATGCAGTCTTTTAAATTTCAAAAGTTTGAGTTATTTTAGCTAAAGCATTTGATGTCTTAGGCAATCTGTAGCCTCAGAGTATCCTTTTTTTTAAAGTTGATGTTGACCACAACTTTAATTGTTGCTATGAACTGAAGTCCTCCGACTATATTCCTCAATAGGTAAACAATAGTGAGATTTCTACTTTACATTTGGCTAGGAAAGAAAAATCCTAACCAAGCTGATAGGTTACACTTGCAAGTTGATTAAGGAATCTACCTTGTTTTTAATTGTTAGACCTCTCTTATAAGCCAAGGGAGCCTATGTCATGCAATTTAAGACAAATAATCATTATGCTCATGGCAACATGAAATAGGGCATATTAATTAGGTTCTAATGGAAACTGAGAATTTCTTAATGCATTTGACCCAATATACACTCATGAAGCTAAGCCATGTTCTTGCTCTGCCTGAAAATTGATTGATGTAGTTTCTCCTTCATCTTGCATGCCAATTGTTTGATCTCTTAAATCCAATATGGAATATATTACTCTTAGAAAATTTATCCTTGTAGTGGTTATTCTAATTCTATGTAATGTATATTGCACTAGATTATGTCAACTTTAGTAATTCTCGAAATAAAATTATATGTGGTTCCTCTTCTCATAGCCGAACTTAAAGCTCTTAAAGTCTAAAAGGGTCAAGCACCGTGTAATCTTATAAAGCTTAGATGATGTATGAACTGAACACCTACAAGTGATCTCTAAATTACTAGTGTTGTTTACCAAGATATATCCATTAACATCAAATGTCCACGTGACACTAAATTTTCTTACCTCTAGTGTCTGATTGTTGCAATGATACAACCTAACATTGTGCTTTAATGCATAACATAAGATCAATTCACTTGATCATCTCCTAAAAATGTATAATTAACTTGTGCTTGACTTTATTTGAAATTATTTCTTAAGCCTATTAAGTTAGATATTTTATTTCCTCTTTAAAACATGATGCTCTAGCTTAGATAAAAATAAAACAAAGTAATTCAACTCATTGCACCTTGTAACATATAGGGTACACAAACTTTATTCGACTTCATGTTAATCAAAAAACCTTTGTAAGCCTTAAAATCCTCATCATTAAAAACGTGCATCATATATAACTTATAACATTCAAATATATTAGATTCTATATCAGATGAGAGATCATGAATATACTTAATTCTAGCTAATATCCTAGTCCATATGCCCGCAATATGAAAAATGTTAAATGCCAAAATTAATTATCTCCCAACATATTCTTTTTTTTTATGCTTTCTAATTTAAAAAATAACATCATTTAAAAAAATCAAATATTTTTATATCTTACACCCGAATTATATTTCTCCCATATAACATGTTTTCATGAGAGTGCTTATAAGAGATTAGAGAGCAGTAGTAATCATGTTTATTCTTTAAACCTTAAATGATACAATTAAATGCTTTATATGTGATTTAACAATACATTTTTTTATTGCAAAGCAAATAATGTTAGATTATGATAGAGTTTGTTGGATAGACCTGCGGTCATGCATAAAATTTCTAATTATAATCTTTTGTGAGGTAGCTGCGCCATGGCAACCACAGACTCTCTTCTCTTAGGCTTCGCGGTTCACATTCTACCCCCTCTTGCTTCATCCTGCTCCAGATAGTTCGAAGAGATCGCAAACAGACGACACCTTCCTCTCTCAAAAGCGTCGATCTCCCCGTACAGTCACAATAAAAATGGTGATCTCCCAATTTCATGGTTTCAAGTAAACCTATTGCGAGTGTTTCTTAAGACAATTCATTGTTAAGAGCTAGGTGCAGACAAACTATAGAAAGTTTGATCATTTACCTTTTATTATATTCCATTTATGACTTCTTTCTTAGTGAATTGAATCCTCACTCTCCTCTCTAATTCAAGTATCTAATTCAAGTAGATGTTGATTAATTAAATCAATAAAATCATGGTATTTTTGTAAACTTGCTCTTTCTTATGTTTCTATCTCGCTTATCATATTTCGCACTTGGACACTCCCAAATCAAATTAGATAATTTTTCCACAATTTAAGAATGCAATAGGATGGTGTTGATCCAACATTTCAGGGTCAAATCTAAGAAATAAAAATAAAGCTATGGCAATCCCTCTGAATTGTTTGTTGACTTTTTTCACATGGGACTATTTATCACTTGGTACAACTAATGTGTGCAATTAAATTGCGCAAAGCATGAAATCATGTAGACAATCTCGAAAAGTTTCAGATATCACAACAACAACAACAACAAGTCTTCATCCCACTAAGTGGGGTCGGCTAAATGAATTCTTTTTCTCCATTGTGTCCTATTGACTTTCATATTTTCATTTATTTCTAATTAAGTTAGATAATTTTTTATACATGCCCAAGTCTCTTTAGGTGCATCTATACCTTTTTTTGGCAAAAGTCAAATCTAAAACATCTACTCTCCTAACTGGACAATCAGATGACCAACTTTTAATGTGACCAAACCATCTAAGATGACCCTCTCTAATCTTGCCAACCACTGGAGCTACACCAACCCTTTCATGGATATATTCATTTCAAATTTTGTCTCTAGGTGTAAAACCACTCATCCACCTAAGCATTCTCATCTCTGCAACACTTATGCTTCTCTTTTATAGGCCAAAATCCTGTGAAATAAAGCATTGCAAGTCACACCACCATCTTATAATTTTTTTTTTAAGTCTAAGCAGTATTTTTCTATCACACAATAGGCCCAATGCATTCCCCCACTTCAACCATGCAATTTGAACCTACTAATAACATCCCCATCTATATCACCATCACTTTGAACAATAGACTTGAGATATCTAAAATGTTCACTCCTTCTAATGACTTGATCACCCATTGTTGCAGCCCCGCCACTAAATCTACTACCTACTACTAAAACTATAATCCATGTATTCAATTTTAGATCTATTCAATTGAAAGTTTTTAGACTCTAAAGTTGACATCCATAATTCAATTTTTTCTGATTATCTTTAATCTTATCCACGAGAAGTATATCTTCAGCGAAAAGCATAATTGTCCAGTAAAAATATCCATAACTAAAGCAAATATATATGGGCTTGAAATTAAACTCTGATGTAATCCAACTGAAATTGAATAATAATTGGTCAATCCTCTTTCTGTTAAAACACTGGTAACAACTCTAGTACGCAAAACTTTAATGACTTGAGTATAATTCATATCAATAAGTTTCTTTTATAGAACCCTCCAAAATATTTCTCTTAAGCAGTTTCAAATACCAATAAAATAAAATTTGAGAGAGAAATCCTGATCAAATTTCGATCCGGATGATTTTCAAACCATTATTTTTTCTTGGAGATGAGTAAAATACAAGTCGTTGATTAATTATCCATGTATTGTACTAATGCCTCATGCCAAAGCAAATCCAAAGGTTTTAAATTTCAATCCAAGCAAAATTTAGGTCAATATATATTGAACCAATTTTCTCCAAAACCTATAAAGCATCTAACAATATCAATGCCTGCAATCTATTCATCGTTTAATACAAAACAAGCTTCCATCGCTTTCTCAGTCGACCATAACAAACCTATCCAAATCATTCTTCGGAGAAACACAATAAAAGATCATGAGGAGCATCACAGGCACGTTGAAAAAAAAAAAAACTAAACCAAGGCGGCGATGAGTTTGATACCCTCTGCAGAACCGTAAAAAGGGTCGGCGACCGGCTCCTGCTGCTCCTCAACGGATGAGAAGCTCCTTGAAGACGCCATGCGGATCGGATCGAAAATTGAAGCCCTACATTTGACAACATTCCTTGGAAGATGACTGAACTTCATCATTTCCGGGAAGCGGCGACTGCGTGCTGAGCTCGCCGTGTCTGATTGCGCGCCACTGTGAAGCTCGAGCCTCGAATTCCATCATCTGGTGAGAACGTTAGATATATATTTGTCGGCAATCTGAACGGAGCTCTTAGGTTTTTTTTTCAGGAAGATTTGCATACATGCCATTCAATTCTTTTATATTTACACATCCAATTTCTACAATTTAGTTTTTACATAAACAGCTTTCTTGCAGCATGGTGCTCTCTTATCATTTCTAGTTGGATCATCCAAGTCATCTTCTTGTCCGCCTTTTGGTTGAGCCTATTTTGATCTACTTGACTTGGCTTGTTTGATCCGGTGGGTCTCACGATCTTCTTGTAATGGTCCTATCTCTGTCGTACTCTTCATATAGACGATTACTTCTATTTAAATGCACGTTTTTTAAACACATGTTTTAGTTCATCGATTCGCTTTCGCTTCTTAATAGTAGCGTATACAAAAATAGTTATCATTCAATTTTAATTAAAAAGATTTAATGATTGAATTCTTTTGATTTTGATGTCATTAATTCACTCACAATCTCTATTTCAACAAATATAATATTTCAATCGCCTATTTTGTCTTTTTTATCTTGCATGATGCATAATTTTAAGAATTTGTAGGATCATTTCATGATCCAATAAATGCATCTAAATTCTCACAAAAAAAAAATCCTTTTAATTACATAATAATGCACTTATTGTTTGAAATTTTTATTTTCAAATGTTTGCCAGCGAATTTATGAATTATTAATTATATATTGCATGAATTTGAGGTTTTTTATTGGTAAAATATATCAGCAAACTAAAGTTTTTAAATACTTTTATTTCAAATATGTGATGAATTGCATCAAATAAAACACACATTTGCTGACTCAATTTATTCATATTTATCAGCAATAATAATTTCTATATATATATATATATTGATAATATACACATGAATGAGCTCAATTTAAAAATAAGCAGGGACTAAATTGATAATATACACACTCAATATATAGAGGAAATTGCACGCATTAGCAACTTCAAAGATAAAAGCACACTTGCATTCAAGCATATAAATCACAAAGTGTCTGTAACTTCAAACATTTTGAAGCTTTTAACATTATGGCAGCAGCAACCCAAACACACACCCAGGCTATAAAATGAAGGCCCTTTTAAGTAGTCAAGACCACTATATATCCAGAATTTAAACAGCATAAGAAAATTCAAATTTTTTTTGTTAATGATATGTATATGATTGAAATATAATTACTTCCACTTCTTGAACTTGCCGCCGCCGAACATTCCGTGCTTTCCATGCTTCCCGTGNGACATAAAAAATATCAACATTTTAATTTTTTAAAAATGAAAAACATAAGAAATGTGAGTTATGTAAATCTTCGAAAAACACTAAAAATAAATCAATATGAATTTCCTAACAAATAAAATGCCAAAATAGCCCTCCACTATTTACATAACAGTGTTCTAGCCCCAGACTACTTAAATTGAGGCAGAAAAAATCCTCATGAATAAGCTCAATTTAAAAATAATNGTGACATAAAAAATATCAACATTTTAATTTTTTAAAAATGAAATACATAAGAAATGTGAGGTTGTAACTCTTCAAAAAACACTAAAAATAAATCAATATGAATTTCCTAACAAATAAAATGTCAAAATAGCCCTCCACTATTTACATAAAAGTGTTCTAGCCCCAGACTACTTAAATTGAGGCAGAAAAAATCCTCATGAATAAGCTCAATTTAAAAATAATCAGGGACTAAATTGATAATATACACACTTCAATATATAGAGGAAATTGCACGCATTAGCAACTTCAGAGATAAAAGCACACTTGCATTCAAGCATATAAATCACAAAGTGTCTGTAACTTCAAACATTTTGAAGCTTTTAACATTATGGCAGCAGCAACCCAAACACACACCCAGGCTATAAAATGAAGGCCCTTTTAAGTAGTCAAGGCAACTATATATTCAGAATTTAAACAGCATAAGAAAATTCAATTGTTTTTGTTAATGATATGTATATAATTGAAATATAATTACTTCCACTTCTTGAACTTGCCGCCGCCGAACATTNACATTAGCAACTTCAGAGATAAAAGCACACTTGCATTCAAGCATATAAATCACAAAGTGTCTGTAAAACTTCAAACATTTTGAAGCTTTTAACATTATGGCAGCAGCAACCCAAACACACACCCAGGCTATAAAATGAAGGCCCTTTTAAGTAGTCAAGACAACTATATATTCAGAATTTAAACAGCATAAGAAAATTCAATTTTTTTTGTTAATGATATGTATATAATTGAAATATAATTACTTCCACTTCTTGAACTTGCCGCCGCCGAACATTCCGTGCTTTCCATGCTTCCCGTGTTTGAATTTGCCGCCATGATGTTTGAATTTGCCGCCGTGATGCTTGAATTTGCCGCCGTGATGGCCATAGCCGCCATAGCCGTAGCCCCCATGGCCGCCTTGATGGCCATAGGGGTTGTAGGCCCCATGGCCGCCTTGATGAGACGAACCATGGGTTAGGTGGTGAAGCCCGTAGGCCGCGGCGGCGGCGGCACCACCGGCTAGCATTGATCCTCCATGAGATCCATGCCCTGGAAGAATGAAATATAGAATGATAAAAGGATTTATACCACTAAATTCTTTTGTATTTACATCTCTAATAGCTGAAGTTCAATTTTTACATGCATGCAGAATTCCCNGGATTTATACCACTAAATTCTTTTGTATTTACATCTCTAATGGCTGAAGTTCAATTTTTACATGCATGCAGAATTCCCTATGCATAAATGTGTATTTTACTTTTATTTTAGTTAAAATAGTGATTTTTTTAATGTGATATGAAAGATTTTGGTGGTATAAATGTAATAATTAAAGTTTAAGATATGTAAGCACACAATTCTTCACTTAAATCTTTAATATCACATAAAAACTATCACTATTCCTACTTTTTAAAAGTAAAATACACATTTTCATTCATAAGTTTAAAGCACCGAACTGCTAAGTATGTAAATATAAAGTTTAGCTATGAAATATGTATAAACAAGTTTTAAGAATCCTGACAATTTTAATCCTAAAATTTTAATTATCTCAATCTTCTATTATTAAGATTTTGAAAGACGTAACATTTTCGGCCCTAAAGTATCAAAATTATATTTAGCGATATTTCCAAATAAAACCGCAATAAGAAACACTGAATAGGAATGAAACAACGTCAAACATGCAAACATGCAATAAAAAGTAAAAGCACGCCAATATATATAAAAAGGTCAGTGTCGTAGTGCCAACGACGTATCACAAGAAAAATAGAAAAAGCCATGGGTCCTAGTTCTATACAAGAATGTAGATTATTCAAAACAAACATTAATTATTACATGCATACCACCTTACTACCTATGATTGAAAAGGTGTATTGCATCACTTAAAAGTTAAAATGATGATTTTTTTTTGTATGTTATAAGAAAAGATTTACATATTAAAAACCTACAGTGCATGTTCTTTGGATTTACCATGCATAAAAATGAATTCTATGTAAAGATTTTTACGTAAATGCCACCAAAAAATAGATTATTTATGGGCTGTGAAGCTTTAAGATACTTAGTTTCTTTCAAAGTTCAAGCCTCTAATCCTCATTTACTTGAATTTAGAATTTCTGGACACATTTATAAATCAAACATTTATTGAAGTTGCTCATGCAAATTATGGCAGAAACTATTTTAGAAGATTTACATAGATACAACACAATTCCTATGTGCTTGCATAGCTAACACCTAAACATCATTTCTTACGTACATACCACCTTACCTATGCATGAATGCTTTGGGTGGTATGCATATAAAAATTTGATTTTAGATGTTATACATATAAATACATAAGAATTGGGTGGTATGCATTGTATTAACTAACATAAATAAATAGTAAAGCCCGAAACACAGCATTGTAATGGGTGATGATGAAAGCATACCTTGGGGGTGAGAGGGATACCCAGCCGGAGGGTAACCTTGTGGGGGGTACCCTTGTGGAGGGTAGGCACCGGGTGCTGGGGGGTAGCCCTGCGGCGGATAGCCTTGCGGGGGGTAACCGGAGTGCTGGCCGGGATGTCCGACGAGTCCATGAGCAATATTTGAAAGAATTCCCTTGTCATGTTGGTCTGAACCATCATGGTGATGCTTGTCCTTCCCGCCTCCCATTGTTCTGTGACAGCACAAAAAAGGAATGAAAATGCCTTTACATAAATTATTAGGACGATTTACAGACATAACACTCAATTCTTACACATCTAACACCTAAATTAATAAATTTTACATTAATGCTACCTAACTTACGTATGAAAATGTGTATTCCACATTTTAGAAGTTAAATTGCTGGTATTATTGATTTGATATGAAACACTCAGGTGGTATAAATGTAAAAAAATAAAATTTCGATGTTAATAAGTAAATGCATAAAAATTGAGTGGAATGTAGGTAAATGCCCCCGCACTATTAAGCCAAAAAGAAAAATATATATATTTGAAACACTTTTTAAAGGAAAAAAAAGGAGCATTAACAGGCATACCGCCCAATTCCTGTTTATTTATACACTAACACCTAAACTTCACTTTGTTTTTTACTTCTATACCACCATCCAAGTCTTTTATATCACATGAAAAATGCCAATATTTCATCTTTCTAAAAAGTTAAATGACAAAATTCTCAAATTTTCCCCATTTGTGTCTACTCTGACATGAATTAAGCAAAAAATATATGTAGTTGGCTACAAAGACTTGAAAACTAAAAGCTAAAACATTATGTATGAATTAGAAGTAAAATTCCATAATTAAAAACACCAGAGCAATAAACATTAGAGATTAATTTGAGAATAGATTTCATTAGTAAAATCAAATGTTATGAATGGATCATTCTCAAAGTTTGAATTGGAGACATTACAAATGGGGATATGCATTCATGATCCTATAAACATCCAGCAAAATAGATTAATTCGAGGGAAATTTGCATACATGGCATAAAATTCTTATGTATCTGCATATCTCACATCTAAACTTTCATATTTACATATATACAGCACTTTGGTGTTTTTAACCCTATGCATGAAAAGGTGCATTTCACTTTTAAAAAGTGATGGAAATGACTTTATTGGCATGATATTAAAAATTTGAGTGCCTTGAGTGTAAATATGAAGGTGAAGGTGTGAGATACGTAAATACAAAAGATTGTATGCCATGAATGTAAATTTCCCTTGCAATTACCTTGGTTGCTGCTTTTCTGTTTGATATTTTCCTTTAGGAATGATCATGAGTTATTGAATGTTCGGTGCAATAATATATAAGTACATAGTTGTGTATTTACTTTATTTACTTAAGCACAATATAGATTTATTCAATCTCCAATATGGCTACAACTATCTTGATTGCTTCTATTACTTTATTGGTTAGTTTCCCTTGGAACTAACCACCAGTTTTGTAAAATTGAAAATATATGCCTAAGTCAGTAAGGTCTTACCCTAAAAAAGTAAATTCTTGAATCATATCATGATTTCAAAAATGTATTTAGGTCATTCAACTCACCTAATGGTATCGATAAAAAAAATGATGATATTCCATTAAATTTTTCTTTTAAATGCATGATTTTACTAACTTCTAAAAATACAAACACAGTGTGATCTTTGAGAACCAATGTTGTGAAAATCACTCTGAATGTTCAACCGAAAGGCATGGCTATAGTAAAACTGAAATTATTTTAATATGATTTAAATTATGCATTAATAATATTTTCAACAATTCAATGTATGATGTTCTAATTCAAGATACATTCACTCCCGAATATTTTGAATAATTATAACTCCAAATTTTGAGATAATATTTAATTATTTCTTATATTTTTAATCCAATATTTTATTTTTAGCATTTCGATTAATAATAAAAGTTAGGAAAATGATCACAATATTAAAACTAAATTTGTTTCGGTTCACTAGTTCACCAAATAAACCTCAATTCTAGCTGGTATTGTGTAGAAGGGGTTTTAAATTTGGACCGAACTAGCCAAAGGATCGGTTCAAAGTTTAACTAATCAAAACTATTGATTCAATCCGAGTTTCTAAACCATTATGAGAACTATATTAATATCACCTCATTATATAATCTATAGTTGTGACCTCTTTCAACATGAGTTGCTTCTATTTCAAACAAATCATATTAAACATGCATTGAAATTCATGTATGCAATGATAATTTTTGCCTAAATAACTTAGATTCATGCTAATATGCAAGAAAAAATCATATTAAATATACATGGATACTCATGCCAAAAAATATACTTGTTGCCTCGGTATGTTAGATTCATTCCAATATGCGCATGTACTACTTTGATTCAGTATAATAAAAAAAAAAAAAAAACAAAACATAGCAAATAAAAACAAAAGTAGTTACGGAAAAAATCTGTTTAGGGTTTAGGGTTTAGGGTTTAGGGATTAGGTTTAGCCTATTCCCGGACCTCCTAAAATAAGAACTGATTCCAGAAATATTTCTTAAATCATGCCTCTTACCCTCTTTAAGTAGATTTTTCAGCAGAAGAATGTTCAATGATCAACTATGATGTAATCTCATAAGAGCAATGTTCCTGTGGTGGCCATCAATACATAGCACTTGATTATACACTAGCAACACATACGTACAAATGAGGATTTACAACCCTTGAGTACATTCACCATTGAGTTTTCAAGTGAGAACATTCAAAATTGTTATGTCAATATTTCCCCTCACCATACATGTATTCAATTGGACTGACTAGAATGATTTAAAATTATTTAAATTTTAAAGTTATTAAGATAATCAAGTTATGTATCACATGCTATAATTGTTGAGACAATTAAAGCCGTAACTTTTTGAAAAAAAATAATCGTCAAATCTTGCTACATTATTGTAATCAGTTTGACAATTTATTTTAGATTCTAAGATTTATGACGAGAAAAATAAGTTTGATATGACTCCAAAAAATTTATATAATTAGACATGAATCTCAATGTAATTTGGGTAAGAGATCTTCCAAACTCATATTTAGGATAAACCAAGCTACAATTTAAACAAAGCTAGAGTTAAATTAAGCATCTCGACAATATAAACTTTATGAAATTGAAAGTGATTCAATCTGAGCCCAAATAAGCTCATATTAAACACTTGAAGTGTATTTGAAGGCTTTGGCATATTAATTAGAATGTTAAATGATCATAGAATTTAGCATTGTTATAGTCAACTCGAGCATCTTTATGAAAGAAATCTAACGAGCCTAAGATCATTTACTTTCAAGATCACTTAAACATTTATATGAAAAAATATATCATCTAGTTAAGAAAACTAATGTGAATCGTCGGATGAATAGACTTAAAAGGCTGATTAGATTTACCAAAATTATCCTTTTAAAAACTATAAATAGGCTCACTTTCTTCACTTGAAAATGATGAAAATAAAAGAGCTAATAACAAAAGCAAAATTCTTGAAGAAATACAGGTGAACAGCCAATAGTCATTTTTGATCACCACCAACAAAGGTTACAGCTAATTACGATTGTTGTTGCCATCAACTACAATTTTTGCAGTCAACTAATTTTTTTTTAGTCATCACTTGCAAATCTAAACTATGACTATTGTAGTCAAACTATTACTTTATCATTTTTTTAATCTCATTTTACCCAATTCAAAGAAGAAGAGTAGGCCCATGTAATTTCAATTTCCTTATGTATTAACTTATTTATGTCAATACTCATTGTCTCTTTTTTCAATATTTTTTTTATGTGGAAAATTTGGGGGTCGCTTATATTTTTATTTTGTGCATATGCTGGTAAATTATAATAATCTAAGACTTATAAATGGTGTAATAAATCCTAGAGTTGAACAATAATGGGGCTAAAATAAGATTTAAAGTAGTAGAATTTAGAATAACCCCCAAAAAAATTAGTTAGGATTTAAGCAAAATCTTACTTAGTTTCTTCCTAAAGTAGGGAATCAAACAAACCTTATGTCAAATAAAATTTAACTAATCCTGATGTAATCAAAGCTTGAAAAATATTTTTCATAACAACCTGTAAGTTTGGAACATCATGAAAAAATTCTTAGTTATTTGTTCAAGGATTTAGGATTTGTGAGAAATATATATTGTAGAATTTAATAAAATCTTGTGTGCAACCAAGAGTGGGGTTGGGACAAAATTTTTTAAAAAGCTGTTTGGTTTGATTTAGAAAAAAAAACATGCATAAATCATGCCTAAAATATGATACCACATGGGCCCTTAATGCCAATTATATTTTATCCTAGGCTTATTTAGCAAAAAATAGGATTTATTTCAATTAGGATTTAGTAAATCCGGTAGATCCAAATTTAGTCAATTCTACAAAACATTCAGCATGATAATTGTTAAATATGATTAAATCTTAGCAGATTGTCTATACTTACAAGATTGAGGCCTTAGCTAATCATACTAATCAAACCAAAAAACGCTTCATCCATACCACTAGCAAGGCCACAATAAATCAGAGTTAAGTCTCCGTCTATAGCTTAGATTAAGGAAATAGAACCAATTCACGACCTTATCAGTGCTCCATAGAAGATCCACCAGAAGCAAAAGACACGATCACATCCATCAAAAAAATCAACAAAGAAAAACCCCTGAACATCAGATCTCGAATCAGATCTTCAAAAATCTCTCACAACCACCATCTGATCCCATTACCACCAACACCCACAAAAATTTCATCAGCCCTAGACTAAATTCAGCGAAAAATGCCCAAAACTAGCCATTCCATGAATCACAAAAACATTATCAAACAAAATTGCTTGCAGATTAATTCAAAGCAGATCTAAAATCGAAGAACAAACTAACCTTTCCGATGAGAAGATTGGTGTTAATCAAGAGAGAGAGAGAGAGCTGTGAAATGAGATAGAAGAAGACCGGCGAGTTGTCGAAGAAGCCTTTTATAGAAGGATTGCCGGAAGCCCAATGGTGTTTTTTCAAAAGACCTAAATTAAAAAAACTCACCAATTAAAAATCTCCACGTAATTAAATGCGGAGAATCCATAAGGTGTGGTTCCATTTTGAGTCAACTTTTGCACTTGTTATATTAATCTTATCGGATTTGATACACGTAAACGACGCGGTCGGGGTATCGCTGGACCTTGATCGCTTCGTTTGCAAGCAAGGCTTGACACGTGTCGGAAGAGGGAATTGGGAGCGACGATATCATTGCCCCTATTGTTAAGATTTATATCGTGCTCAGCTCTTTCAAAATTATGTATATTAGTAATTAATTTGTATTTAGAATGGGGTCATGAAGAGTATATTCGTGTCCGGCACGATTTAAATATTTTTATTCATGTTTAGCTCTAAATTTGTTCGTCCAAATTTATTGAAAAAAATAAATGTAATTTGTTCAATTCGAATATTGAGCAACTCTATACAAAAGAATGTACAGAACCACATTACCACACGAGTTGTGATGGTTTAAACTTAAATATAAATATATAAATATATTATTATATAAATAATATATATAATATATTATTATATAAATTTTTTTTTTCAAGCAAAAGGGAGTCAAATACGAGCAAATAAAAAGTTATTTGTGTCTGTATTCGGTTCGTTTATAATTCGAGCTTAAAAATTTTGTTCATACACGAGTTGAACACAAGCTGTGCGCGAACAACGAGCTTTTTTGACTGCCCTTATCTCAACCCCAAA
>JXCR01020031.1:183198-195500 GCA_002079205.1 Phalaenopsis hybrid cultivar
TATATATATATATATATATATATTATTTTTTTTTTCTCTTATTTGAATTTTTAAGAATTATAAGAATCTGAATAATACATTGTAGATTCAGATAATTTAATTGATCAAATTAGCATATCAATGCTTCTAAATGTTGTTTCTTCCCTTTAATAATCAATATGTTAGTGAAATAGTAAATTGTTTTTTTATGTCTTAGAGATGATATTAAAAATAATATTTAATAGCAATAAAAATATTTATTTTTGCATAAAATTAAGAAAATGAATCTATAATTATGCAGCTATTAAAGGTTAACTTTTTTGAATAAAATAATATATTACTTGTTGTGTGCCTGGATTTTTGTGATGATATAATGATAATTTGACGTCTGTAAATGTGATTGAGAAGCAGCTGAAGGAGACAGCATGACTGTTTGTGCGAAAAACTCGGAAATAGAAAAAATAACAGGTTTTAGTCCTGTCAAAATAATTCAATATTGTAATTACAAAGATACTCATTTATTCCAAATTAGAGAAATATGAGAAAATACCGCACTAAATACTAATTACAACACATATAAGTGCAAAATGTACAAAACTTTTTAGGAGTCTGAAAAAAGTTGATGTATTCTAAGAACGATGATTGTGAGTTGTTGTTGGTAAAAGTTGTCGTTGGATTTATAATGCACTGTTAGATGTTGCACCAAATTAAAGATACTTTGTTTCCTCCTATTCAAAACATTTCATTGCATCATATTCATGAGTACATTGTTACATAATAGAGTTCGTCAACGGTGGCAAACAGGGGCAGCCGACAGAGGTCGACCATATCCAACGAGCAGTGGTCAGTGGCTACGGAGGCCGAAAGTCATCACCGAGTCTTCAATCTTGAATGACGCTAAACTTTAACTCATTCTCGATCCTCCTTGAGCGAAGAGATGGGGAGGGTGGAGCAAATCCACCCAGACACTAATCACATTACGGAGAAAACTTTTATGATCAAGAACAAAAATAAGGCTTTCCAAATGAATGTGTTATTATCATGTATTCAAGTTACTTTGTTACATAGTATTCAAAAACAAGTTACACAATAAAGTTCACCATAATGGCAAGTCGGGTTACACTAAGAAGTTCATCGATAATGAATGGTTCATTATCATTTATTAAATACACTTTTTTGTATAGTATTTAGGAATATATCTTTTCTCAACAGAGTTTGCCAACATTGGCAATTTGGGTTGTCGGTGGTGGAGCTGACGACCGATGATCGATAGTTGTTGGCAACTACGGAGGCCTGAAGTTATCGACATAGCTTAAGTCCATAACAACACAAGCATTCAACTCATTCGCCCTCCATCTCAAGTGAAGAGGGGATCTAGTTATATGTTTCACAAGTGAAATTATGGTTATTCGACAAATAACTATTATATTCACCTCTGATCTAATGGCCCATGTTGGTTTCTGTTAATTATAAATAAAGTTTTTTTTAATGATTTGAAAGCCTTATTAGCCTTGAAATCGTGTAATCTTACACCCGTTGGATTTCGCTTGTCAGACGCTCGATACGACTATAAGTGTCAAATTTAGAGATCATTTGACACTAATTAACTAGCCTAAAACTTATAAATTTGATTCAATGGCTTGATTAAAGCTTGATTTAGGGTCTATCTGGGGCAGTTGCAGATAAGCAACTTATCCTCATAAACTGGATAGATAAATGGTTCGCGCGTTTGGAAAATAGTTAATTCTGGATAAATTATTCTGGATGAGTTGTTTAGTTGTTTGGTTTGTGCATTTGGAAAACAGCTGATTTGTAACTTTTTCTGGATAAATGATTATTCTGGCACGCAGCTGTTATGTTGTTTGTAACAAAACTGCAATGACTAGACATTATATATCTCAGAATTAATAAAACCCCTTCATATAACTACAAAAAATGATATACACCTCAATTAAGATTGAGTATCAAGAAATCTTTAAAAAAAAGAAATAACATGTTAAAATTAAAAGCAAAAGAAAGACAATATTCAATTTAAAATGTAAAAGCATGTCACAAGGAACGTTGCCCGATTGGGACACCGTAGAACCCCGGGCAACATTGTCTGGTTGGGATATCATCGAACCTTGAGCGACGTTCTCTGATTGGGATACCTTCGAACCCCGAGCAATGTTGTCTTAGGACTCGTTTGGGGCAGTTTACAGGTGCGACAACGTTTTGAAAACGTCGCATTCATGTTTGTTTCTCGCGGTGGAGCCGTGTATGTGGAAATTGAGTTTTTAAATTTGCATTACACGCAGCCCGCGATCCGCGTTTGGACTCTTAGGTTTTACTCCCCTGCCCTCGAAACAGTCTTGCATCTCCTCTTTCGTTCGAAGGATTCTTTCTGAGCTCCTCTCCTGTCTCCTTGGTCGAAGTCGCTCCGCAGTTAAGGTCCATTCTCCTCCCTACGCTCCTCCCTCCGCTCTTCCCTCCTCTCCCCCAGTCCCGCATCTCCTCTTTTGCTTCTCCTAGACGTTCCTTCTATGAAAATTATCGATGAATATGAAGTTGTTTAGCAGATCTAATTTAGGGTTGATGAATATTTATTGTGGAAATGTAGATCCATTTTTTTCGATGAATATGGAGGTGATTTCACTGTTTCAAATTGTTCTTACTCTCTTTCTCCTTCGGTTATATTTCTGGATTATAGATCCAAGGGTGATCTCTTAACGTTACAGTGAGATTGTGTTCCATATGCTTGATCTATGATTTTAACTTATTTTTTAACATATTATATGTTTGATCTATGATTTCGGTGAATGTGGGGGATTTCCTTTTGTTGTTGTGGCTATGAAGAATTTAAAACATCATCAATCTTTATCCCGATGTATATGCAGTCTCATATGACAAGATCGATATGGAGTATTTATCACTTGCTCAGTTTACAGAATTATATGGAAGATTTTCATGCAGTTTTTTTGCAACCCTATACGCAGGCTTAAATAATGCATGATCTATTTGCTTGGTTAGAAGTTTATCATGAATATATGTTCCGAAAATTCTTCTCTTTTCCAGTTAGAAGTTTAAATTGTAGTTTATATTTTTCAAAGATTGATTATCGAGATAACTACATGAGTGATTTTCATTTCTCCATGCATTTCCTCTCTTCTAGATAATGTAAGTAATTTAATACAACATAAGATAACAATGCCAAATGAAGCCTGAATCGGATGTTTGGGATTGTTTTGTTTTGATTGCATGTGTATTATTAGCCGATATTTGGGTTGGTTTCGTTCAATTCAAGTTTAGATTTGATTATCTAGTATAAGTTTAGTATTTATTACTAATTGGAATTATGTTTTTGACCATTGTTTATTGTAAATGAGGATTATCAATCTTTAATACAAATAATACAGAAGTATGAATTGCACTTTATATGCTCAAATGACTCATTTGAAATGATTTATCTCAGAATAATTATTATGATTTCCTTCCAACAAAAATGTTATTGTACATACAATTTTTCTTTTGATCGTCATTAATTTCATGTTAGTTTGTTTATCTCACAGTCAAAATGAGTAAATCTAAAGAATTTGGATCATCAGCGATGTGGGATAAAGAGACCACCTTGATATTTTTTGATCTTTGTGTGAGGGAAGTCGAGTTGGGTAATAGGCCGACCACCTATTTCAATAAAGTAGATTGACAGATTTTAACCATTAAATTCAAGGAACTTACCGGAAGAGATTACGATAGGATGAAACTTAAAAATAATGAGATCAATTAAAAAATTAGAAAATTTGGAAAAAAAACTCAAAAGATGATCAGTCGAATTGGGTTGGGATCCACTTAAGCGTATAATAGATGCACCAGATGAATGGTGGGCTGATAAGTTAGCAGTAAATACATACCTATATTTGTTTTTTTGCGTTGATTGCATCTTTCTAAATATTTTGACTAGTTATTTATCTTTTAATATTACAGGTTGAGCCGGCTGCCAAAAAATTCAAAGTTAGCGGCATTGATCACTATTAGAGGAAAAGTTGGATAGCATAGTCATAGGTGTTGTCGCTATCAGAATTCATGCTTTCACCCCAACCGACCAGAGCTTTGCTGGTTTGACACATGACATGACAACCTAGCACATAGGTGAATCTGAAGAAGGTCTCAGCCAACTCCATACAATGTTCAATCAACCGGTGGGACAAAGCGTCCCAGAGTGGAAAAGAAGAAAGTTGGAGTCGCATTTGTCAGAGGTTCCATAAAGACGTTGCTTGAATCCTGCAAACCGAAGTCTGCACCACCACCAACACCAACAACAAACAGCTACTCAATTCAGGAGTGCCTTAAAATTCTGAATACATATCCTAATGTTAAGGAAAACGAACCCATGTATTTAAAATATGTGAAGTTGCTGGGGAACTCCACTCGTAGACAACTTCTTTGCGAATTTGGACCCATAATTGTAACTTTCTTACTTGCGATCTTTTATGAATGATTGATTAGGATTGAATTTTATTTTTATTTTAGCACTAGTCATTGTAATGATTATGTGATTGACTCTTTGCTCCTATGTCTTCCTTGAACTATATGTGATTGTCTGTGTCATTACATTTTATGTTTATGTCTTCGTTTATTTCTTCTACAATAGTTTCTTTCCTATTACTGCAAGTTAACGTTAAACATGTTAAAAAAACCATTTATTACATTTTGTAGGATGGATGAAGAACAAATTAACCACAACCGCAAAGTTACTCTCGTCGTCATTTTGTTATACTACTACTATCATACATACGTTGGTCGAATACCATGTATGAAAACGAGTCAGATAGGAGAAAAATGGGTCGAGGAGTTATTACGGGGACACCCAGCAAGGTTTGCAAACATATTTTGTATGACGAAGGTGATATTTCTCCACCTGCATGATGATGAGTTCCATATATTCAGGGAAGTCCGAGAAAGTAATGTGTTGGTGCGGGCTACCGGCATTGCTACTCACGTCACGCCATGCACATAGCTTTGGGAGGCAGTTTTACAGGTGCCCGCGGTGGGCACAACGACAAGAGAACTGCAGTTTCTTCAGATGGGCCGACAGGGAGTCTGTTTCTATGATATCCCAGCTAGACACTGCTACTTAGAGTTCGTCGATCTCAAAATTTCAAAACACCGCATCTGGTTCAGGTGCTTCCTTTTCTACTACATCCCAGATGGATAGGTTCGCTCAAGGTTCTGGAGTATCAGAGCCGGGCAGCATGGGTTTTAAAGCCAATATTATAATTTATTTTCTTGTCATTTTAACATATTATTTTTTCTTTTTTTTTTGGGTCTTATTATACTTCATATTAGTATGTGAAAGTGCATTTTATTTTTGGTATGCTTAAATTTGCTCGTTTGATGTGATCAGATATATTTGAGTTATATAAATGTAACACAACTTTTTGTATTCTCTTCTCTTAACATTTGATCTCTAATTTTGTTGAGAAAATAACAAATTATGCTACACAGACTATTAATTCAACTAAAAAAAATTGCAATTAAGCTGTTTAGAAAAATCATAAACCAAACAACTAAACAACTTATTCAGAACAGGGGCAAAATGGTTTTTTTTCCAGAATCAGCTGTTTTTATAACACACAAACCAAACAACCATACAACTTATCTGGATCAGCTGGTCATCAGCAGATTACCAGGATAAACTGCTTATCAGCAGAAGCTGGATATGTTGCAGCTGCCCCAAACAGACCCTCATTTGGATAACGTAGAATCAGAGGGATTGTCTGCCCACCTGAAGAACTTATAGCAGTCTGGTCCGTCTGCTCACCGTGGACACCTATAAACTGCCACCCATAGCCATGTTACTCTCGGATAAATTCATTCCTCTCAGATAAGCATCCAAGAGCCTAAACGAACCTAATCTCATATCACCATACAAATCAATCTAACAATAATAATCAAATGCAGCATGAACAAGCAATATGATTACAGAGACTGACAAGTAAAATTATAAAAGATTCTATCATTCTTAAGGAAAGTTACGAGAAGTTTTAATATGTTGTCAGGCCAAAACGATTGACATTAATCGGATCAACAAGAAAATAAAAAAAACCAGGTGATCCCCTCAACATTGTTCGTAATCATTTTGATAGTGCCTTTGGTAACTTTCGCCTTACCACTTAAGAGTAGCAAATCCATCTCAAGCCAATCAAATCCAGCTTTAAGATCGACTCAAAGATATTCAATCTAATCTTCAACTAAGGCAAACTAACAAGAATTCTCTATCACTATAAATGCTCTAACACAACAATATTACTAACTTGGAAAGAAAATAATACCAAAAAAAAAATTGGGCTAACCATTTTTCTTCGGGGAAAAAATGGTCATGAAGAAGCCAAGATTAATAAATCCATCTCACAAATCAACCAGAAAGTAAGCGTACTGATCCCACAAATTAAGAACCAAGCAAATAGTAGATCAAGTTCCATATCAATCAGTCTCGGAGAAAATAGTTGGTTCAAATTTTCTCGCTCTCATGCCCTGCAACAGAGAAACACACACAAACGGAACATAAGAATCTTGAAAGCTCAAGCACAATGGTTTTGTTTGTATTAATTTTGTACTCTTAAAAGCTACTCCCATGCATGAGCCAACTTCTTAAAATGAAAAGAAACAATTTGCTAGAACAAATGCCTCGTCCCACTTATCATTCTATCAAAAAATTGGTGTCCTAAAACTCTTTGCTATACTTATGATGTCACGCTAAGCTCTAATGCCTAGTTAATTCAAAGACCTTAGATTTCAGTGCAGAGACTTGTAAATTTAATGTGATTCTAGTAATTGGAATTTTCTATCATGAGGTTCATTTAAAACGTGCAAAACAAGCAGGACAATGACATTTTCAAAACGCTGCCCACTATTTTAAGTGTTGAAATCAAATCTTAATTTTGAGGATAAATTCTACCAAACTTACCCTTAATTCATATTGAACTAAATTTAATATCATTGTGTTTATCTTTTTTTTTAGGATAAATTCTACTAAAAGTGTTGAAATCAAATATCATACTTTATTAATTTGAATTATAACTTTTTATTAATTATTTTATCAAAAAACTACTTTTTAAGTTTTGTGAAATGATGTAATTTTATAATGTTGCATCAATATTAAATTTTGATAAAATTTAAGCCAAAAATACTAATTAATACCTTTTTATTCCAACAAAAATAAAAATATTATAATCATAATTCCACAAGCACTGAATATAGAAATGTAATAGGGCCGGGCCGCATGCCAGTGAATGCTCTCGTGTTATTTCCTTGCATTTCTTAAAATTTAATTTTTAAAAATGATTTTACTTTAGCAATTAAATAAATCGATTTTATGACCCGTATTAACTATATAATAATAGCATTATCGAAATTAATTGCTCTATTTAAATGTTATTATATGTTTTGATTAAATAATAATATAAAATTTATATTTGCTTTGGTAGGGTTGCGCCTGCAATTGCAATAGTGCAACGCAAAAGCGACGCCCGAGAGGCCCAGCAGCAAGCTACCGTAATGGCCTCCCACCCATAAAAAATTAATTTAATATCATAGTGGGCCGATGGCCCACGTATCAGATATTAAACTGATAAGAACAGATACTACACTTGATCTTAGCCAAAAGGCCGAGAAAGGTATGAGTTCTCTTCAGTTGCTCCAAGGCTTTTATATTAAGAGAAGGACAACAGGCTTGTTGAATTAACGATGTGGGACTAATACTAAGCTCCATCCCGCCACATATTACGAACTGTTAAAACTGTTAATTTTCTATGGTCCCGAATTAAACAGCAAGGAAATGTGAAGCCAAGGAAAGGTAAGAATATCTGAGCTTATATATTTGATTATAAATTGATTTTTTTTTCTTAATATGTTTATATGAAATCCAAAGTATGTGGCATATATTTTAGATATCTTACTATTTATTTTATGATAAGTATTTTATATATATTCGTTCTAAAATAAAAAATAATATACTTGAAATAATTCCAATTTTGTGATTAACGACCCATTTGGGGCAGCTTATAAGTGCGGGCGACATTTTCAAAACAACGTTGTACCGTTTGGTTCACGCATTTCATTAGCTTATCCGAAACCGCATTTGAGTTTTTACACTAAACGCATGTTCAAGATAAACAGTTTATCCTGAAGCGCACAAGTTATCCCAAACACATATGTGTTTTTTTTCTTTATATTTTAAAAATATAATTTTAAATGAGATAGTTTGAATATATAATAATATTATTTATTTACTAATGATAGTAATATCAATATGATATTATTTTTTAAGAAAATAATTATTATTATTACGCGGCATTTACATGCATAACACACAAATCTTATGTATTTACATATCTTGCACCCAAATTTTCATATTTACGCACATACCGCTCAAATCTTGAATATCACATAAAGAATAACATTATTATCACATTTCAAGTAAAATACACATTTTCATGCATAGGTTTCGCGCATTAAAGTGTTATATATGTAAATATGAAAATTCAGGTGTTAGATATGTAAATAAAGAAGAACATACTACTACCTATGTAAATTTCCTTATTTTTATAAATAGAAAAAATTACCCATTTTTAGAAATTTCAAGAGTATAATTTTTAAAGTTATTATTGTTATTATTATTAAGAAAAAAACTTGTTCAATGTCACTCAATTATAATTATTTTTTTATAAAAATATTATGTGCTTTTAAAATCAATAAATCTTGCCCCCATTATATAAAATTTATGGCTCGGCCTCTAAATTAAATTTATAATTTTTCAATAAAAAATAGAGATTGTAATAATTGATGTTATTTTTGTGTCTTCACTAATATGACTCGATGGAAGAGTTTATAAATAACACAGCTACAACTCAGAGTTTATAGTCTATAAAGACGTAGTGTTTAGTTCAAGATGTAGATTTACAATCCGCAGCACCTCACAATAATTTTAAGTTTTCGTCATTATTAGCCATGAAACCATTATTAATGATCTTGAGTCATTTATGTTAAAAACCTTTAAACACATAATAGCCTTTATGTTTTTATATTCAACACTACTAAGTAAAAATATAGATGCTGAAATACGAGCATTTACACTGTGATTGCTTCTCTTTATGCATCATTTTTTCTTCTAGCTTCATCTATCTTGGTATCAGAGCGTGCCCGAGCTTCTCAAAAAGAAGCATTAGAGCTCTCAGACCTATTCTTGGCAAGGTTGCAACCAACAAATCAATCACGCGTAATCCAACTAAGAAAATAACTCTATATCATCTCAATGAAGGATCGCACCATGTCGCAATGCCTAATGGAAATTAGATCCCTATTGGATCACAAAACAACAGCGAGATTGCCATTAGACCTAGAAGATGTTGTCTTGTACATGCTCAATGGATTGCCACCATCCTACAATGCGTTTAAGATTGTCATTCGGACATCTCTTCAACCGATCGCTCTAGATGACCTCTAATTGCTTCTCTTGGCGAGGAAACAAATATCAACAATGACAGCATTGAGCATATGCCACGTTGAACCACCAATTGCACTTACAACATCTTAGGGATGCCACAACTTAGGAACAAGTGGTTGAGGAAGGAATTACCCCTCAAACCAAATGGGAAGTCATAAAACAGGAGACTCAACATCCAATCATGGACATCAAATGAACATTGAATATACTCCCACGATTACAGGTCGGCCCTCAACGCTACCGCAAAGGCGTAGATATTGAATTTTGTGCAACTACCCACTTCATATTGGAGTTGAGCAAGTGCTGGTAGAGAAGGGTCAAGCTGTTCCAATTTATTGCAAAGGTGACAATATTTTTTCAACTCCCAATTGTAAGCTCGAACTCTCACAAATTCATCGCACTTCCTTGCTCACTCGTAATCTCTTATCTATTCATAAACAACTGAAAGACAATAATGTTATTGTCATATGACCCATAAACTTAACAGATGCTCTTCAAGCGTCCCAGCAATAATGGACTCTACTCCTCTTTCCGTCTACCTACCAACCAAAATCAATACTTATTTCTATTACCAAAATACAACAGGTTGAATTGTGTCATCGACGTTTGGGGCCCCCTTATCTAGGAGTCGTTGCTGCAATATCCAAAATACAACCTATGTTTCTCACATCCAACCGAACATTTTGCTTTACGCTCAACCTTACCAAAAGCCGTAAACAAATTATTAGAACTTATTGTAGCGATATATGGCGTTCTTTCCCAATCACCGCTTATCAATAACATAGATATTACGTTGCTTTTGTTGACAATTTCTCCAAATATTATTGGGTGTTTTCCATGTGCCATAAATCTTAAAGAACACACACAACTCAAAACTTCATTACACTTCATCGCCATCAATTCAACGCTAAAATAAAAATTATTTGCTTTGACGGTGGAAAAGAATACAATAACAATTCCTTAAACACACATCTGACAATACTTAGCATTTTCTTCATCAATGGTCATGCCCATATACACCGAGCAAAATGAGATTGTCGTAAGGAAGTACAGACATCTACTTTCACACCCATTATACAACGAGTAATATTATATTTTCGTGCCCATTGTACACCAAATAAAATGAGTTTCATCAATTTTCATGACCATTATACATCGAGCAATTTTAGTTTATTGAAAGATTTCACGTAGTCTCGAAAGAATCAGTTTGACATATATTAATATTAATATGAGGATATCAATGTGAATTTATATGCATATTTTGCAAATATTTTTTGTTTTTTTGCAGAATACAAAAAAAAAAATTAAAAAATCGGAAGATTTTGATGCATGCCACTCATATCCTATCTATTTATATATCTAATAACTAATTTTCAATTTTTACATATATATCATCCTGCTAATCCACTAAAGATTTTACTTTTACCTTTTACTAGGGGTGTAAACAGACCGAACACGAACGAACAGAGCTTGCGTTCGTGTTCGGTTCGTTTGAAATTTAGTTTGTTTAAAATAAACTCGTGTTCGAAATTGTTCGTGAAATCATTGTTTGTGTTTGTTTATTAACGAACTAGCTGAACACGAGCTGTTCGCGAACGACGAGCCAGTTTGACATCCCTAATATTAATATATATTAATTATATTAATGATATAACTTATATTATATAAATATATAATATCAATATTAGTATATTACTAATATAATACATTAATATATTATTATTATTATTAATTTATTATATATTATAATTTATAAAATTTAATTTTTTTTAATATCATAAATTTTTTATATATAATTATTTTAAATTATTTTATNTAACCCCTTTGTTCTTCTTCTCTACCCTGGGACGCTTGGGCACACTTGTGGATTGAACATCTGTGTGAACATGGCTAGGGCGGTCTCCTGAATCATCTATATGCACGGTATCCATCTCTTGAACTGAACTGCTCAACCCTATATCATTTGGGGTAAACGCATGAGTTCCTGTAGCGACAACCCCAGTGAACATTCCATCTTGTTTTTCCTCCATTACTGGATCAATGCCAACAAATTTAAATTTTTTGGCTGACGGCACTGCCTTTTATAATTAACAAAGTAATGTCAGGTCAATGCGAAATTAGATTAAACATAAAGTAAAAAGATTAAATTACGTACCTTTAGTTTTTCAGCCNATTTTATATTTTGAACGATAACGATTCAGATACGAACGAACGCATCACTGTTCATGATTGGTTCGTTTAACTAACCGAACAAAAAAAATTGTTCATATTCATCTCGTTTATTTATCAAACAAATCGAACACGAACTTATTGACGAACTGAATAAAAACTATTTGCGAACAACGACCTTTTTTTGACAGCCCTACCTTTTACTATGAGAGATTTAGTAGTTAAATTCGAATGTAATTAAAAAAAACACTAAGGGTCTGTTTGGGGCAGCTGCAGCTTATCTAGCTTCTGCTGATAAGCAGCTTATCCTGATAATCTGCTGATGAGCAACTGATCCGGATAAGCTGTCTGGCTGTTTGGTTGGCGCTTATGGAAAACATCTGATTGTGAAAAATTGACCATTCTGCCCCTGTTCTGAATAAGCAGTTTAGCTGTTTGGTTAGTGAGTTTTGTAAACAACTTATTTGTAAATTTTTTGAGTTGAATGAATAATCTGTGTAGCAGAATGTTATTTTCTCAAATGTCTAGAAATGAAAACGAAAAAAAGTTTAATAATATTTATATAACTCAAGAAATTGTGATTATATCAAAAAAACATAGTGATATATATGAAAGTTCAATACACATTTATGAAACTCTAATATGGATTATAGAAAGACCCAAAAAAAAA